>CANDYM010000688.1:0-117959 GCA_947397865.1 Polietes domitor
ATTTGGACGATGTATTTAAAACCCCAAAGATTAATTATAGACGGGTATATCCAGATTTTTTTGGAAACCAGGTGAAAACAAGTTGTTTTCATTACTTCTAGTAAATATTTTTAAGTGAATGCAGTCACGTTTATAATTGTTTAAGAGTAAGTACCACGAACTCCACTTTCTTTATTAAACAAATAAGGAAAGGCTAAAGTCGGGCGGGGCCGACTCTATGATACACTCCACTTTCTATCCTTTTACAATTCAATTCGGTAAAAAAGAAATAGGTGAAATATAATATGTATAGTGTGGCCAAAATTGGTTGAACATTTGGGAGCAACATTTGTATTTGGGCTATAATTTAATCTGAACCGATCTTACCCACTTTCACCTTGTTTATACACTCCACGAGAGTATTATGTATTTGTGCATTTGTTTGTAACACCCAAAAGGAAACGAGCTAGACCCACCGTTTATTATACAGATCGGCTTAGAATCACTTTCTGAGTCGATTTAGCAATGTCCGTCTGTCCGTCTGTCTGTCTGTCCGTCTGTCCATCTATTGTTGTAATCAAATTACAGGTCGCAATTATAGTCCGATCTTAACAAAAATTGGCACAAGTAAGTTTTGTAGATCAAGGACGAACGCTATTTAATTTGAAGCAAATCGGTTCAGATTTAGATATAGCTCCCATACAAATGTCGCTCCCGATTTGACTTTTTCCGCTCTAGAAACCACATATTTCACTCGATTTGCTTCAAATTTGGCACATTACCCTATAATTGAAGTGAAAATAGCGACGGTGAAAATCGGTCAGATCGGTTGAGATTTAGATATAGCTCCCATACAAATATCGCTCCCGATTTGACTTTTTCCGCTCTAGAAACCACATATTTCACTAGATTTGCTTCAAATTTGGCACAGTACCCTATAATTGAAGTGAAAACAGCGACGGTGAAAATCGGTCAGATCGGTTCAGATTTAGATATAGCTCCCACACAAATGTCGCTCCCGAGTTAACTTTTTCCGCTCTAGAAACCACATATTTCACTCGATTTGTTTCAAATTGGGCACAGTACCCTATAATTGAAGTGAAAACAGCGACGGTGAAAATCGGTCAGATCGGTTCAGATTTAGATATAGCTCTCATACAAATGTCGGTCCCAAGTTGACTTTTTCCGCTCTAGATTTTCTCGATTTACTCGATCTTCTTTAAATTTGACACAACATCTTATAATCCAACTAGAAACACCTATGCAAAAATTGGACAAGATCGGTTCAGATTTAGATATAGCCCCCATACTTCCGATTTGACTTTTTCCGCTCTAGAAACCACATATTGTACTCGATTTACAGGATACAAAAATCCTTCCCGTTTTTCTTTTTTACCGAATTGAATTGTATTCGGATAGAAAGTGGAGTGTATCATATAGTCGGCCCCGCCCGACTTTAACCTTTCCTTACTTGTTTTTACTTGGATTATAAGCTGTTGTGCCGAATTTAAAGAAAATCGGGTACAATATGTCGTTTCTAGAGCGGAAAATGTCAAATCGGGAACGACATTTGTATGGGGGCTATATCTACCTCTGAACCGATCTTACCTAATTTCTGCATATGTGTTTCTAGTTGGATTATAACATGTTGTGCCAAATTTAAAGAAAATCGAGTATAATATGTGGTTTCTAGAGCGGAAAATGTCAAATCGGGAGCGACATTTGTATGGGGGCTATATCTAAATCTGAACCAATCTTATCCAATTTTTGCATAGGTATTTCTAGTTGGATTATAAGATGTTGTGCCAAATTTAAAAAAAAATTGGGTACAATATGTGGTTTCTAGAGCGGAAAATGTCAAATGGGGAGCGACATTTGTATGGGGGCTATATCTAAATCTGAACCGATTTGCCTCAAATTAAATAGCGTTCGACCTTGATCCACAAAACTTACTTGTGCCAATTTTTGTTAAGATCGGACTATAATTGCGACCTGTAATTTGATTACAACAATAGATGGACAGACACACAGACGGACAGACAGACAGACGGACGGACATTGCTAAATCGACTCAGAAAGTGATTCTACGTCGATCGGTATAATTAACAATCTCGCTTCCTTTTGGGTGTTACAAACAAATGCACAAAGCCATAATACTCTCGTGGAGTGTATAAATATAAGATAGACCAGGACGAAGCATACCCTTGGTTGCATTCCGCAGTGTTTCCACCAGGTTATAGGTTGCCGACATAACGAATAAGTTCAGTAAAATATTAAGAAAATTATTATTAAAATTATTATAATTTTGAATTACAATTAATTAAATAAACATAATTTATTAATTATTTATTTTTTATTGATTTATAGTCCTGACTATATAAATCAAAATAATTCTTCATAAAGACATCAATCTTCAAAGAAATGTACATAACTACCGTACATATCAAATATTACTGCGGGTATTTTCATTCGTTGTTACGGAAGAAAGTTATGCGTTCAGATCGGTTATGCCCATTTTCAATTCCAACATATCACACGTTTATGAATAACAAGTAAGTAAAGGCTAAAGTCGAGCGGGCCGACCATATGATTTTTTATGGGTACTTTATCATGAACTGATGTATGGTTCCAACTGAAATATAACGTGTTCTGCCGAATTAAATCAAAATCTGTATAGGTATGTGTCTGAGAGAAAAAATGTTAAATCGGAAAGCATATTTGTATTTGAAATGTAATGTGTTTTCCAAATTGATAGATCGGTTTCTAGAGCAGAAAAAGTCCAAACGAGAACGACATTTTTATGGGGTTAATATCTAAATTTGAACTGATCTGGCGCAGTTTTATCATCGATGTTTCTAGTTTAAATATAATGTTGTTCTGCAGTGTGAAGAAAGTCGGTTATAATATGTGGTTTCAAGAGCGAAAAAAAACCAAATCGATTGCGAAATTTGTTTAGGAGCTATATATAAATCTGAACCGATCTTACCCCCGTTAGACGTACCTAGTTGAAATATTTGAAAAATCAAACCGGGAGCGAAATTTGTATCGGAGCTATATCTAAATCTGAACCGATCTGACCCACTTCTATCACAGATCTTTCTAGTTGAAATATAAGACTTTGTGCCAAATTTGAATAAAATCGATTGAAATATGTGGTCTCTAGAGAGGAAAAATGAAAAACGAGAGAGAAATTTTTATGGGAGCTGAACCGATTTGACCTTTTTTCACCAGAGATGTTTCTAAATTAATTATAGGACGCTGTGCCAAATTTCAAATTTTGAGATTTGTATGGGGGCTATATAAAAATCTGAACCGATTTTTTTTTTCACTGAACCAACACTCAGGGGATGTCCCCTATAAATGCAGTGCATTGCGTTGGTAGAAGGAAGATAAGGTATTGGAAGGAGGAAAGAGGGAGTAGTGTCTGTTGACATCTGTTTTGAATCTCTGAATGTCGTAATTGGAGGGAAAGATATTTGCCGGAAGTCGATTCCACATACGGATGGTACGGGCGAAGAACGAATTTATTCTGTAATGTGTAGTGCGGTCGGTTGTCCAATCGACAACAAATGGGTGAGCGTTCCTGGAGAGTCGCGTATCTCTACCGAACGTTCTCACGGGCGGTATAAGATCACGAATTTCCGAAGAACAAACACCATGAAAGTATCGATAGAACAATGACACACAACCAACATTACGACGGTGTTCAAGGGAGACAATAGAATTGGATACCCTACCATCACCTATCAACACCATCGCCCTCCTCTGGACACGGTCAAGTAGCTCCAGTGATGAAGCTGGAGCACCCGACCATATATGGGAGTTGTATTCCATCTTTGGTCTGATGTAGGTAGTGTAGATATTGAGAAGATCAGAGGGTGTGAAATACTTCTTACATCTTTTTAAAAAGCCTAAACATTTGAAGGCATCTTTCGACACATCAAATATATGTTTTGTCCAACGAACATCACATTGTATTTTTATGCCAAGAACAACTAGATCATCTGATTGCTCAATATCTACACCGTTCATTAAAATCGACGACACCGTTGGATCAGTGAATCGCTTGTGAGACAACAAGGAGCACTGGGTCTTACGTGCATTAAAATCTACTCTATTCTCTCGACCCCATTCAGAAATGGCCATCAAATCCTGGCTAAGAGACTCATCCATCAATCGCCTTTTATCCTCAATTTCTTGACGACTTGGTCTATGATCGAATGAGTATGAATGACAGAGGTTGCTGTCATCCGCGAATGAGTATATTGGATTCACAGTCCGATCCAAGAGGTCGTCGATGAAAATAAGAAAAAGGGAGGGGGAAAGGACAGAGCCCTGTGGTACTCCTGCGGTTAACCTATGCTCGTCGGATGAGAACCCATCTACAACAACACGTATAGTGCGATCTCTGAGGAAGCTCGATATAAATCGAGAGAAGTCACTACCAACACCAAAAGCGATAAGCTTTGATATGAGTGCGCCGTGCCAAACTCTATCAAAGGCCTTGGAGATATCTAGAGCAACGACCTTACTCTCACCAAGCTTGTGAATAGATCGATTCCATTTTTCGGATAGCAGTGTCATCAGGTCTCCCGTAGATCGATTCCTACGGAAGCCATACTGTCGATCATTAAGTAAGTCATTAGTTTCTAAATACCTCACAAGATGGTGGTTAACCATACTCTCCATAACCTTCGAAACCGCTGAGCAAATCGCGATAGGTCGATAGTTAGCAGGATTGTTAGCCTCACCTTTTTTAGGGATGGGCTGGATGTTCGCAATCTTCCAACGCGCTGGGAAAACCCCTGCACGGTATGCAAGGTTGAAAAGATTACGAAGGGGACGGGCAAGCGTCGAAGAGCACTTACATAGGACAAGTGCTGGAATGCCATCCGGGCCTGGAGATTTATTTACGTCGAGATTTGCGAGAACCCTTTTAACTCCACGTGTTCGAAAAAATATCTGAGGCATGGAACTAGATACATTTTCGATCACGGAGAGTGGTTGATTGCTTTCCGGCAAGGATGAATTCCTTGCAAACATTTCAGCCAATAGGTTAGCTTTGTCAACCGGGTTAGTGAATATCTGGTCATCTTTAACAAGAGTTGGGATAGATGAGGAGTTATCCTTTACTCTTCTCACAAATGACCAAAAGCTCTTACTTCTCCTGGGAGAAGCAAGAACTTTGGCACGAAGACGTTGTTCGTACAGAAACTTTTCACGTCTAAGTACCCTGGCACACATGGTTCTTGTCTGCATGCGTAGCAGATCAGTTGTGGCATTTTTATTTAAACGCCATTTCCTGAATGCTTCCTCTTTGGATCTGACAGCAGCCTTGCATGTCTGGTTAAACCAACTTTTATTAGATGATTTATCCGAAATAACTTTAATTGGAATAAATGACTTCATTCCAATCAAGATAATATTTTCAATCATTTCAGCCGCAGCATCTATATCGCCATTTAGAAAACAAAGTTTCCAATTGAAATGCTGGAAAAAGTTGTTGAGATCGGCCCAACGTGCCTTTTCGTATATATATATTGTCCGCTTTGGGGCTGCGGTCGAAGCGACACGAAGAGCGGAATACGAAAAGGATGCTGAAACAATGCAGTGATCCGAATTACCAAGAGGTGCTAGAACGTTAACTTCATACTTTTCAGGGTGTGATGTTAAGAAAAGATCAAGAATATTAGAGTGTTGCCCTTGGACACACGGAATGTGTGTCGGTTCATTCACTAGTTGCGGCAAAAAGCTCGGCGTATTGAACCTCCGGTGTTGAGTGACTCGAATGGGCAAGCCAAGAGGAATTATGGACATTGAAATCGCCAGCAACCACAATTTCACTGTCAGGATAATCCTCTAAAATTTTTGTAATTGAATCGGAAAGGGCGTCAAAGCCATTTAGGGATACATCCCTTTCCGCGTTTGGACTTCTATACACAAATCCGAAATGTAGTACGTGTGTTAAACGTTAACTCCCAAAATTATTCCTGAAATCCATTAACGGATGTTGGGCCCTTGTGCCACGAACTTTTCAGAACCTCCAATACAAATAATGCAGACATATCTTACTTATTGATGTTCTCCCTGAAATTGAGCATTGTGTGTTTATTTGAATTATGTATTTTGTTTACTTTATTCTTAATTTGCGTAATTGATTGTAATAAATCGATGCAAACCCCTTACAATAGCAAAAATTTCCCAAATCCATCTGAACTTCTAGTGATTTAATAGAGAATTGCATAATTTACACCTTTTAATAATAATACACAGCTCTCCGAATTAATTATTTGCATTTTGAACATACCAACGATGAAAAATCTCAAATATGTAATAGCTATTGTTGGGAAAATGTTTTATATTTTTGAGTTGTTTTCATATTTGTTAGAGCATTAATACCGTTTCTTTTGTCGTTTAAAATTCGATTGATAACATTTACGATAAATTCTATCTTCTTTCAGATTGTGCCGCGTTAACCCAGGACAGAGTTAGTTCTCACCGACAAATATTTTCGTTCTCATATCATTTCGTCCATGTTCTTGCTATTGTTTTCATGTTAGTACCACAGCCTGCTATTGTGGCGAGTTTCTGTAGACTACTTTGGTCCTTTGGAATGCCACAAATGCAATTTGCACTCACACAGCTAAACACACTCAGGCATACAGCCCCAGACCATTGAACTATGAATGACAACACTATGCAACAAAAATGTTGCCAAATGGCTAAATATAACATTTTCTGAATAAAACTATAAAATAGTAGATTTTAGTTTTATAATTAATTGATTTTTATTAAAAGAGTAGCGAATTATATGCAAATAATAATTGTTATCATTTAATGGCCTCAAGCTGGACAATATCAAAAACATAATTCAACAACAAGTCAACTATACATACATACATCAATTTTTAACTTTTTTATAATAATTTTTAATCTTTTTTGTTTTTTTAAGAAATCGTGACATAGGGCTTTTTGGTAGAATTCTAAAATGAGATGTGATAATAAATTTCATATAAATGGCATATTATATGATAAATAATATAATTTACCTGGACGAATAGAAGAATATATGTGAGGTATACTTTCAAAATTCAAAAAAATAGACATTGTGCACATGATGGGAGGCGCTTCCTTTATAAGGTCAACAAATTGAGATGACAAGTAAAGTTGTCGTTAATTTTGCTTTCTATTGGAGAATGAAATTTGCGTATGCCCGCTTATCAAATATTTTTGTTCAGTAGTTATATTTATTTTCTTAGAAAAGGTGCACGACATTTCGATTTGTGTAAAAACAACCATCTGAATAAATTATTATACGATTAATATCTGGCCAATACACGTTACAACAAAGATACTAAGTTCTCATTGGTTTCGACCCATATATATTTGTCTGAGTCATGTGTGACCCAATTTAAAAGCCATTAAAATTTTAAAGCCATTTAAAATTTTAAATTGACTTTGAAAGGTAGAATAACATTAATTTTTATTTTCAGGTTTCTGTTTGACATTTGTAAAATGGGACGTTATACGCTCGAACAAAAGTGGGAAATACTAAAAACTTACTTCCAAAGTAGTGAGTCTTTAAAGCAAACTGGAAGAAATGTACGTGGAAAAACTTCGCGAGATCGGCCTTCAGTTCAGTTTGTGCGTCAATTTGTGAAGCGAATTCATGAAAATGTATCGTTATTGGACAAACGTACAGGGGTTTACTCGTTCAGTGCGTTCCATTGAAAATATTGCTGCTGTGGCTGAGAATGTCCAAGAACATCGTTCTCAAACTGAGAACTTCTTTGAGAAGAAAATTGAAAAATTGGGTTGATCGGGTGAGGTACTCCCGTACCCTATACAAAGAGATGGACCATTTTTCTTTCCTAATTTTTTGATATGAGTTCGGACTTTTTTAAAATGTCTATAAAATAATTATTTAGAGACATAGTGACTTGATTTTTACTCTATCAGAATACGTGATAACATGGATTTCCAAAAAAAAAAATGAAGATACGCCCTTTCTAGATTAGGTGAATATTAGGATGGGTAACGAAAATAAATTGCAGCAGTCACACCCCAGAAATGAAGATTGGATTGATTAATGATGATCTGCAAAATATTTCGTCACTGGGCGTTTAGCTGTGAGCTAAACGCTCCTGAAAACTCCTCTTAAAACTATGTTTTTCTCGTGTAATTTTTTATGTTGGATTTTTGTCCAATTTTTTTTGAATTAATAGACCCTTGGAAGCACTTTAAATAAAAATTGTTATTCTTATCTTAGAATAACTAATGGGTCGTATTATTGGACGTTTTTATTGATTTTTGTGGTTTTCAAGGTGCCAGCTAAAGCTCATATATCTTGGAAACACTTTGCAAGAGCTGTTATGAAAAATAAGTAAATAGAATCAATACCTTTCGAATGATGCCCAAATGATGAATATCAGACAAAAAATAACGTCACTGTCAAAACATTTCATACAGGAGATGGATTTCCAGAGCCAACATTTTCAAACTCTTTTTACAAAAATTAGCGCTGCAGCGTCAATTTCCTTCCGATGTCCATCATTTAGGCATCATTCGAGAGGTATTTATTTTTTATAAAATACTAACACCAAATATGAAAACTTTTTCAATTGTCACTATGAAAAAAACACAAAAAATTACCACGTAGGTCCAATAATTCGACCTCTAAGACAAGAATCGAAATTTATATTTAAAGTGCCTTCAAGGGTTTATTATTTCAGAAACAATATTTGACAAAAATGCATCACAAAAAAATTACAAGGGAAAAGCATGATTTTTAGGCGTATTTTCACAGACAGCTTGATCTAGAAACGAAATATTTGCAAATCATCATTCAAAAATCCAAACTTTATTTTCGTGGGGAGACTGGAAATTGTTTTTCCATTTGTATAGACCGCCTAATGAATATTCGACCTTCGCATTGGCGAAAGCTGGAAAAGATAGGTGTTCAGGACAGCTTCAAATTTTATCAGGGCACTGATCCGAAATTCAATTCACTTTAAATCCAGGAGTGGTTCCTTATAATTGTCCAAAAGTGATCCACTCACATCCTCAATCCCCAGAATATTAATGCCGATATGATTTTTGATGTACATGAAGTAATGTATTGTTTTTTACTGTTTCTATTCCGTTAATTATTATTTGTTCGCTAGTTTTGAAGCTCATCTTATGGTGAATTAATTTAAAAATAAAATTTTATGTTTTAATATGTTACATAGATTAGTTGGCGTCTGATCTTTCGCGAGTTTGAGTGTCGAATATTAGTGACACCCACTGTACATACTCAAGTTAATGTTTTTATTTTCTTACTAGATACAAAGCCCAGTGTATGCGCTGTTGCAGCCAGCGGAACCAGAAAAAAAAAATCTATAAAAAATATAATAATGTCGCGTTACAAGAACTGACAGAAAAAGTACCAAAGTAATTATTGTATCTTTCAAAAATGTTAAGTCACCTTTCAGATTATATATCATTATTTTCTATTGAAAAATTGAATTTAACATCCCGTGTGTGTTATACTTCAATGGCCACCAACAGGCAAAATCTAGAACAAAATCTAAAGAATCTTGGACTAGAATATTTGTTTTCTTCATATTCTCGCCAATGGTATTTTTACCTTTTTTACTTGGCCTACAAAAACTAAAGCATTTGCGACACTTTTAACTTTTTTCAATTCGTTTCATTTTTGGTTTGTCTTACTGCATATTTGCATATGCGAGTGTTGAAGTTACCTCGATTGGTTGTGTGTGAGTGAGAGAGCGAAAGCGTGAGAGAGTGTTAGCATTTATGTTGTCAACATTATGAACGAACAACCTCAAACAAACGAACGTGTTGCAAAAGAAAAGACACAACGCATAGAAACCGTAAAACAAAAACAATAAAACAGAAATAGATTTCTGTGTCAGTTGGCTGGTTGCACATCCTGCTCTGCACGGCCCGACCCCGCAATCTCCCCCGTCGCTCTTCAGCACTCACACACTTCGGAGAACATTTGTTTTATGTCGTGACGTGACGTTTTCATGTCGTTTTCGCATTTCACTTTGTTGGGGAAATCACGATTTGAAGTGTTCACAAAAATTATTCGTTTCAATAATTGAAACAGCACTCCTGTGCGTATGAGTAATATTCAATGGTCGGCAGTAAACGTCACGTCACGTATCCGCCACGCAAATCAATCATAAATCGAATCATGGCAACGACCCATGCATCCATCCATCCATTCATCATTTCCTTAAGCTCGTATAGAAATCGAATTTAATGTGAAATATACCAACTGGAAATCCTGTTTTGTGTAACCTACACCACACCGCTGACAGAACGTTTAAGTAGGACATAGTCAATATGGGCATCTCCCAGTGACATGGACACGACATTCGCCCGCTTTTAACTACAAAAACAAGAAAGAAATAGAAAAGGTCGATCTGTATTTATAGTGTTCTAAAGCGCTGAAAGAGTACTGCTTTTTTGAAATAAATTTGCAGGATTTAGTGCAAAATTGCAAAGAATTATACGGGGGAAAAATTAGAAGTTATTTTGAAGCTCTTATAGAAATGTACAAAGTTCAGAGATTATTTGAGAACTTTGTTTTTCTATACATAGGTACATGTAAATGATGGTCAAAGGATAACTTGTGATTATAGACTTCAGAAATATGAGAATTATCTATTAGATTTTTTTATTAGATACAAATCACGACAACATTTTCCGAGGGTATTAAAATGCAGTAATGATGTTCATTATAACACTTAACTTTTTAAGAAATTAAATAATATTAGATAAGCTGAATTTGGACGGTTTCAGATTTGCCAACAAATTAATTTGCCTTAGTGGATTACCAAATTGAAAACATATAGAAAATTGTTAACAAATTAATAGAAACTTAACGGAAACCGTAGAGTTATGGAGCTGGATGAGAAAATCGTAAGAAGTTAATTTTGTGTGATGGTTAAATGAGAAAAAACTAGGCTGCATTGGATGCTGAAAGCGTACGAAATATAATATATATTAAATAAAATATTAAAAACAGAACATATAAAATGTATGGATACCCTGTTATTGTATTGTTTATGTTGGACCCTTTTTGGGTGATGCCCATAAGTGGCAGTTAGAATGATAGTGGTCTAAGTCAAAAATCCAAAAAAATTGAGTTATTCAAATTTGTCTCTTTTGTTTGATCAGATCTCTAATTTAAGAACATTTATTTTTACTTCCAAGGGTCTATTAATTCGGAAAAAAAGTGCAACATACAACAAGTAAAAAGGCGTTAAGTTTGGCCGGGCCGAATCTTATATACCCTCCACCACGGAGTGCATGCCAAAGAATTACCGGTAAATTAGCGCCTATCGACTTTACAAAGAAGTGCAGTAACTACTAATATATATATATATAATACTGCAATTGTAATCAAAAAGTGAACTTGAGGAAGCAATCTTCAAAAATGTACTCTAAATATTAGGTGTATTGTCAGTCGTCATTAGAGAGAAACATTTTCCCTCAGGGCCATTTGCAATTTATTGATTCAGCTACAAACAGAGTGACTGTATCATTTTGATAAGAAGAAAAATCGCGTCCATATTGGAATCAACACATCTAATTTTATGATTCTAGGTACATCCGTTTGCTTGATACCACTTTTAGCATTTTTCTAAATGTTGGCCTTAAAGTGCAATTTGGGAGAAATACTCATATTGTGCGTATCTACGAAGACAGTGTCTACAGCCCACACCGGTCCCAAGTCCATTTTTTATGGCATAAGTGCAAATTTGCTAGTCAAAACACACTTAAAAAAATTAAAAATAAAATTGCGCCGATCGGACCACACCCACTACAACCTCCCATATAAACTCAATATATAACCAACATAATTATCACCCTGTATTAATTCAGGGTGGCCAAAAACAAAATTTTAAGAAAGCTTAAAATAATGAAACTCATTTCGCTTTGACGAACAGTGTTTTTCTGATCATTATTACAAAAGCCAAATATATCAAACAAATATTCTACTTGACACTGCAATTTAAATAATTATTTCTGGAAATAATACAAAACATCTACATGTGTACAGAAATGTGAATAACGTTACATACCTTACAATACCTTCAAAATGAGATGTTGATGGGTCTCATACACAAATCTGATTCAGAGATATGATCAAATATATGTACTATGGCTAATCGAAATTGTGCTAAAATAAAGTGGCAATTGTAGGAGTTTGCCGAAACATGCTGACGAATTTAAACGCATATTCGGCAAGTGAGTTATGCTTCTCGTTCGTTTGTGAGAATCATTTCCTTATAGAGGCCGGGTTTGATGTTGAAAAGTCGCTACGAAGCCACTTGACAAAACCTTTGACAGGATGGAAATCATGATAGTGGTAGTCTGCAGCCAAGTACTAAATGTCACCATGGCATTTGTAAAAAAATTTGCATTCTATTAATTATAGATGCAAAATGGTCTTGAGCCAGGACAATATCCCAGTTCAAATCAATTATTGATTACAGACCAAAAAAATACAAACGAAAATAACTAAAAAAAAATCTAACAATTTTTAACTTTACAGCCAACATTTATTCTATTTTATTCTTGGTTTATTGTCAATATTTATTAATAATTATCCCAACATCGGAAGGTATTGAACCATAATAATTTTTTTGGTCATAGTAATCGTTTTCATAGATATACAAAATTTTAAATGAATGAAATGATAATCGTACCAAAAATTTTTATTACTCAAACAATATTTAGTTGTTAGTTACAATAAATGAATATAGAAATTTCAGTCGGATGTACCGATTTATTGCTAACCTCACCGCATGATACTTTTCTGATTTTGTGTAATCAAACACATAAATTTAGCTCACAAAAAGGAAATAAATAAACAAGTTTCATTACGGTTCTAAATTATTAACAAAAAAAGTGTGGTGCATCTATAATTTTATGGAATCTAACAAAACATAAGTTGGAATTGCATATATGGAATTGTTGTCGTCGTAGTGAGCATGGGATACTTCAGCACCCTACCATCATCGGAAGCCGATCCGCCATGGATATAAATTTGGGTAACCTCTGTAAAACGAGGACAAATGTCACCTACCACATTAATTATATCAACATATTATAATAAATACTCACAAAAATCCAGTTATTACAAATAGAAATAACACATACTTAAAATTTGACCCCTTTTCACTCTAGATACCACATATTTCAACAGATTTTCTTCAAAATTGGCAAAACATCTTATAGTTCTACTAGAAACACCTATGGTAAAAATGTGTGAGATCGGTTCAGACTTATATATAGCTCCCATACAAATTTCGCTCCCAATTTGAATTTTTCGGCTCTATAATCCACATATTTTAACAGATTTTTCTCTAAATTGGCAAAACACCTTATATTTCAACTGGAAACACTTGTGGTAAAAATGTGTTAGATCGGTTCAGATTTATATATAGCTCCCATTCAAATTTTGTATTAATTATTAATTAAATATTATTTCGCAATGAGGAAGGAGCTGGCGAGAGCTCTCGGGCCATGCTGGCTGAATTTTTGTTTCCACAAATTAATATTAGTTCAATGTTAGCTAAACATCAAAGGCATTTAGGTCCAACTAGGGTTTGCATCACGGGATTTCCCGCGGGAAAATTCCCGGGAATTCGCATATTTTTCATTTCCCGAATCCCGGGAAATTCGTACGGGAATCCCGCGGGAATTCAGTAGACAATTTTACATTCGTACAGGAATCCCGCGGGAATTCAGTAGACAATCTATATATATAAAAGAGTTGCGTTACTGACTGACTGACTGACTTATCATTGACCAGCCCCCAGACCAAACGGCTGAAGCCAGGGTCATGAAATTTTCAGGGTAGTTCCCAAATATGACGTAGACGTCGACTAAGAAAGGGTTTTACGAAATTCGTACTTTTAGGGGATAAAATGGCCCAAAAAGGGATAAACATCGAACCTTCGTCCTGACTAAACGGCAGTAGCTATAAACATGAAATTCGGTGAGTTCCTTGCAATGACCATGCAGACGAGCTACAAATAGGGATTTTTCGAAACTTGTACTTTTAAGGGACGAGCGGGACAAAAAGGGATAAAAATGGTACCAACTAAAGTATTAAAGCTAGAAACGTGAAATTTGGTATGTAAATTCCTCTGACGATACAGAAACAAAGTAAAATTAGATTTTTTCGAAATTTGTATTTTTATGGGGCGAGCGAGACAAAAAGGGATAAAAATTGTACCAACTAATGTATTACAACTAGAATCGTGAAATTTGGTATGTAAATTCCTCTGACCATATAGAAACGAAGTAAAATTGGATTTTTCGAAATTTGTACTTTTACGGGCGAGCGGGACTAAAAGGGATAAAAATGGTACCAACTAAAGTATTACAGCTAGAATCGTGAAATTTGGTATGTAAATTCCTCTGACGATACAGAAACGAAGTAAAATTGGATTTTTCGAAATTTGTACTTTTAAGGGGAGAGCGGGACAAAAAGGGATAAAAATGGTACCAACTAAAGTATTACAGCTAGAATCGTGAAATTTGGTATATAAATTCCTCTGACCATATAGAAACGAAGTAAAATTGGATTTTTCGAAATGTGTACTTTTAAGGGGAGAGCGGGACAAAAAGGGATACAAATGGTACCAACTAAAGTATTACAGCTAGAAAAGTGAAATTTGGTATGTAAATTCCTCTCACCATATAGAAACGAAGTAAAAATAGATTTTTTCGAAATTTGTATTTTTAGGGGGCGAGAGGTACAAAAAGGGATAAAAATGGTACCAACTAAAGTATTACAGCTAGAATCGTGAAATTTGGTATGTAAATTCCTCTGACCATGTAGAAGCGCAGTATAATTGAATTGTTCGAAAGTTGTACTTTTTAGGGGGTAGGCGGGACAAAAAGGCTTCCAATTTAAGAATTGCAGCTATAGTCGGTAGTGTGTGTAAAGCGCAATCTAAATGGATTTTTTGAACTTTTTTTATAGGGGGTGAGCAACAAGGGATAAAAGTAGTACCAACTAAAGTATTGGAGCTATAGTCGTGAAATGTGGTGTGTAAGTTCCACTGACAACGAGAAGCGCAAATCTAAACGAATTTTTCCAATTTTGTACTTATAAACAATGAGCGGGATAAAAATAGTACTAAATAAAATATTTCAGCTATAGTCGTGAAATTTTGTGTTTAAATTTCTCTGACAACGTAGACTTGCAACATAAATGGATTTCTCGAAATTTGTACTTTTAAGTTGCGAGCGGGACAAAAAGGGATAAAAATGGTACCAACTTTAGTATTACAGCTAGAATCGTGAAATTTAGTGTGTAAATTCCTCTGACCATATAAAAGCGCAGTAGTTTGATTTTTCGAAATTTGTACTTTTAATGGGTGCGCGGGACGAAAAGGGATAAAAATGCTGTACAATCATTTAATTACGTAAGCGCGGAATATAAGTGGATATTTGTACTTAAAAGGGGGGGGCGGTACAACAAGGAATAAATGTGTTACCAAATAAAGTACATATTTTTAGGGGAAGCAAAAACACATTTTACCTATAGTGATTTTTCAAAATGTTTACTTTTTGGGAAAGAAGTGCTAAAAGTTATAAACTGGCTGGCTGAATCTAGAAACATGAGATCGAGGATATAAATGGTTGCAATATTTTGTTCAAAACTTGGTTGAAAATTATACATACGAAGTAGTTCAGCTAAAATAGTGCATATCGACAAGCACATTCCTTTGACTGTGTGTGAGTGTTAGCTAATAGGAGGTTTCCAAATTACTATTTTAAATTTATCTATATCCACCAAAAGAAAATTAAATAAATACTATCCAAAAACAAAGACGGATAAAATTAACAAATAACTGTTTTTTTTCGCGTGCGAAGCAACGGGTACTGCTAGTTTTACATATTTCTTCGCATATTTTTTCCATCATTTCCACAATAAAAATAAAAATGTTGTATAAAAATTTAGATCACATAGCTTTTAATCAGGTATGTCAAATATTGCAGTTGAATGACAAAATATTTTTTAGCTGCGTTCGAATGTAGACTCAAAATCCACTTTTCGGGTTTTTCCTGTCAAGCTCCAAATGAAAAAAATAAAATCCGGGAAAAATAGATTTTTGGAGTGTATCCGAACCCCAAAAATAAAGAATTTAAAGTTTTGGAAGCGACAGGACAAAGAACAAACATTTCATTTAATGCTCTACTCAATATTAATGTGAACGATTGTTCTCCGTAGCGTCCACATTTTCCGATAAAATAAGAAATATCTGATCTTTAAATACTTTTGAAACTTGAAAAGATGTTTGAATTGATCTTTATTTTGTAACAGGTTCGTTGTGAAATATATATTTATTTTACTTTAATAAAATGTGAATGTTTCAGTGGAAAAATAAAATAAGCTTAACTCATGGTAAAAAATATGTTGACGATTTCCCATGCTGTCCCGGTATCCCGGGAAATTGAAAAAATAATTCCCGTTACCCGTGAAATCAAAAGTGCGGGAAAATGCAAACCCAAGTTCCAATAAGATGGTGCATCTTGCCATACAGCGCGCTTTCCAATCGATTTATTGCAAAATACATTTGGTGACAACTTTATTTCCAGAAATTGTCTTTTTCACTGGCCCCCTCTTTCGTGCATTTATGTCGACAAACCAGCAACTCTTGAAGTATTGGAAGCCAATATTAAAACCACCATTGACGCCCTACGACCAGATTTATTGAAAAAGTAGTCAAAAGTTGAACTAATCGAATAGACCAAGACGAACTAAAAGAAATATGTATGCATGAAAAAAGTACAAATTATAAAATGTCAGATCTTTCCATAATGTTGGAAAATTGATATGATTGGACTGCACTTTCTCCACTTATATAAAATAAAACACATGCAAATGGTTAAATTTAAATTTGCTTTTTAATGCAAAGGAAACCCTAAAACAAGCATATTCTTAGAAAAGATACTGTTATTGGAATACCACCATTTTTTATTCGTTCTACATACATAACTGCCAATGTAAAAAATTGCCTTTCGTACTATTGGAAATTCGTGGAAATTCATATATATATTCCATTGCGGCGGAAATGAAAAACTTGCACGGTCATTTGAAATAAAACAAAAAACGTTTGCTTGGAGCAAACTCGTATAAAAATTTAAAAATATCGGCTTTGTCGTAACCATGGAATAAACAGACAAAATCTCTATAAAACATTAACACAAAACGGATTAAAAATATTATTAAACATATTTTTGCTGTTGATGCTAATACTGATACGCATACTTTTTGCCATTATCGAACGATATTAGTATTTTTTTCGTTTTCTAGAAATTTAATATCAAAATGCAATCGCAAGAAATAATCATAAAAAAGAAAATGGTGATTCGGCTCCCACTCAAAACTGATTTGAATTTGCCGCTGTACACAGAGCAGTGGCATCCGCCCAATTTAAGAGCTGCCATTTTCTTTCGAAAACTTTTAAGTTCAAAATCCTTTCAAAAGTTCATTTCTCCCGTTTAGCCAGACTGAATTTAAATGAAATTGTTTATATCACATTTCATACTCGAAGCCACCCGTCTAAGGACATTTCAGGCAATGACACTTTGCCAGTTTTAAGTTTCAGCTCCAGGCAAAATGACGGACTATGTGTGTTTCCATATGCGTAAAGCAAAACGAAATATGAAATGATAGCGAACGAACGATGAGTAGAAAATTTACGAAAATTGCAATTACTTAAATGTGTCAAAGAGTACGGACACTTCATCCAGAGTGTTTTGACTGGAGGTGGGTGTATGGGGTTGTCGAGAAGACGGGTTTTATACAACCAAACAATCCATCGTTTACTGCTTTGAAATAAGTGGGTATTTGAATAAATTAATGCAAAATGTAAGCAGATGTCAATTCATAAAACCATAAAAACCAAATTAATGAAAAAGTCTCTTTTGGATCTCTGGATGTTATAACATCACAAACCCACTTTTTGTGAAATAGACTAAAATACATAATTTAAAGTAGTTTTGTAGATATTGTATCAAGACAATTCCTTCATTCACCCAACCGAGTGATGCAATAAATTTTAAATCGTCACACAGAGGTGTATTTGACCCAAAAAGCTGGCCAAAATGCCAAAAACGAATTTAGAAATATTAAGAACAAAGTACGCAGCACGGTAACAAAATTCTACATCAGTTTGTGAATTGTCTTTACCTCAGTTGAGGACTCTGCTAAAGTGAGGAAAATGAAGGAAATGTGTTTTTAATGTTTTTTCGATTTAAAGATGTTAATATAATATTTATAGGGGCTAAACGAATTACATATTTTTTTTCCAAATTACATATTTTTCTTGGTCAAAGGCTTTTTTCAATATTAAAATTAAACATATATTTTTCTATGTAGAAAAAAATTGTTTAAAAAATAAAAAAGGGTTCTAAAGTATTCTAGAGCGTAAAAGTCAAATAGGAATTTGTATGGGGACTTTATTCAGATTTGAATGAGCCGTCTGGTTCATTTTCACCATAGATATTACTATTTGAAATATAAGGTCTTGTACCAAATTTGAAGAACATTGGGTAACAATATGAGGTTTCTAAAGCGTAAAAAGTCAAATCGGTACCGAAATTTGTATGGGAGCTATATATAAATCTGAACCGATTTGGCCATTTTCACCATTGGGGTTTTTGTTTGAAAATTGGGCGTTTTACAAAATTTGAAGAAAGCCGGATAACTTAAGTGTAACAATAACAATAAATGCGACCTGTATTTTGATTACAAGAATAGTTGTACAGACAGAAAGACGGACATTGCTAAATCGATTCAAAAAGTGATTCTAATCGGTATGGGTCTAACTCGCTTCCTTTTGGGTGTTTTCACAAAGAGGAGGATAGAGGAGGATATAAAAAATAATTAACTAAAACATTAAATATAATTTAAAACAAGTAAGGAAAGGCTAAAGTCGGGCGGGGCCGACTATATAATACCATACACCACTCCCTGCGTATGTACCTCACTTTGATTACACTACTCAACAAATTGAAAAAAATTTCATGTACTCCGGATGCGATAATTTTTTCTGTGTAGATAACCTTGACATGAGCTCGAAAAACGCAATAAAATTTTTTTTTTCGTTTGGTTTTTTTTTTATTATTTTTTTTTTAAATTTTAAAATTTTTTTTTGGTTAATTTGTTTCGTCCGGCATAACTCGGGAACCACTAGCCCGATTTAATTGAATTAAATTTTAAAAAATTTAAAATTACAATTCCCTTAATCTGTTCATATATTGTTTTCCTATACAAGCAACAGTTTCCAAGTTAAAAATGAATATATAAAGGAAAAAACTTATTTTTTGTCTAAAGATTTAATTTTTTTTTTTTAAATCCATAAAAAATCCAAAATGAAAAAAAAATGTCAAATCTTATTACTTTTACGTAAAGTCACATAACCTATGAGCAAAATGAGACAAAGATCATGAAAATCGATGCACGCGTTTCGCTTTTATTCGCAATTTAGTAAAGGTATGAATTTCAAAAATTTGCTCGACATATGCACAACTTTGTCTATGGTAAGGTTTTTTCTTTTTTTTTTGATTCTCAGAATTAACAAAACGGAATAAACAAAGGGTTATTTAATTTTTATGATTGCGTAAGCAAAGTAATAAACGCTAATAAATGTGCGTGAACAATTAAAAGGAAAGGGGACTTTTTTAATTATTTGGGTTTTCCGTTGGCTACCTGTATGATTTTTTTACAGAAATGCAACCCACATTTAAGGGTGGTCATTATTCGGAAAATTTAAGACTCACACATGGTGAAACAGGTATGTAGCCACCGTAAAAAAATATACACCCATTTATAAGTACCTGTCAGTAAAATACTAAACAATACACAGTATAAATAGGTCTTCATTGATCGATTTTACTCATTCAGCAAGTGTCGACGAACGCGATAGTTAAAATGAGCAAACGTTCGCGAGGATTTGAATGCAATACCAATCCAAGTAATTTTTGTTACATGTGCGCCATGCTCGTCACTCACATCGCCCAGGTTGTCCGGAAAGAAGTCCAAGTGCGAGTGTAGAAAATGTATCTTAAGCGACATATTTGCTCCGGGGATGAAGTTAACTCTTTCTGTCCAACTCCTCCTGGTGTAATGATGTTGACGATCGCGGCTGTCCCAAAGGCAGAGAAAACAACAGTACTTTGTGAATCCACCTTGTAATCCACAAAGGATACCGATAACCTTAAGGTCGGCACAAACTTTCCAATCGTGCCTCTCATAGTTAAGGCACTTTAGTAGATTGTCCATGACTTCGTATGTTTCCTTGGTGTCAACGACATGAGCAATTGGAATCGAAGGTTTCTCGTTGCCGTTGTGCAGTAAAATTGCTTTAAGGCTCTGCTTGTTGCTGTCGATGAAAAGACGCCACTCTCCTGGATCGTAAGAGTACCCGAGTTCACCAAATAATCCGGGAATGTCCTTACAAAAACAGATGTTGTCTTTTTTTGTGTAGTACCTTGCGTATGGTTCATGACGCTTCCTGTAGATTGTTGTCACCACACCAGGAGCCAAGAAACCGAACTGTTGCATGCGCGATGCATGCAACTCTGCATCTTCCTTGGAGAGTTTCAATTCTCTAACCCAATCGTTCAGTTCTGCTTGGGAACATAAGCGTTGACCTCCATGCAATGTATATGTTGACTCGCATTCTGATGTGGTTTCTACTGTCTCCGGATCTGATGTTGGATGTATCGCCTCATTATTAGATGCCCATCTTGAAACGGACGGTTGCGGGTCCACTGGTTCTTCGGAAAATGGCACTGGAAAATTCACTGTTGAAACAGCAGCGTAAGTCCATCGTATATTTTTTCCCACGCCTGTTTTTTTGCTAAGACAGAAGTAGCAATCTGTTACATGGCAAAGCGGAGCTCTCCAAAGCATTGGCATGATGATTCTCGGCTGTCGTCTGAAAGAATTTCAATAATAAGTTATATATGTTCTTGAATTTCGTAATCTACACTTACCTTGAGTCAGCTAGATGTACGTAGCACCTTGGACATAGAGCACTTGGTGTCCACCGCTCATCTATGTTTGAGACCTTTAAATTGAAGCTCTCTTCAAATGAATCTCTCAATTTAGGTGAAAAACAACGCTTGTTTTTTTTCAGAAACGTATTCTCCGCACATGTAACAAAAATTACTTGGATTGGTATTGCATTCAAATCCTCGCGAACGTTTGCTCATTTTAACTATCGCGTTCGTCGACACTTGTTGAATGAGTAAAATCGATCAATGAAGACCTATTTATACTGTGTATTGTTTAGTATTTTACTGACAGGTACTTATAAATGGGTGTATATTTTTTTACGGTGGCTACATACCTGTTTCACCATGTGTGAGTCTTAAATTTTCCGAATAATGACCACCCTTAAATGTGGGTTGCATTTCTGTAAAAAAATCATACAGGTAGCCAACGGAAAACCCAAATAATTAAAAAAGTCCCCTTTCCTTTTTTCCTTTTAATTGTTCACGCACATTTATTAGCGTTTATTACTTTGCTTACGCAATCATAAAAATTAAATAACCCTTTGTTTATTCCGTTTTGTTAATTCTGAGAATAAAAAAAAAAGAAAAAACCTTACCATAGACAAAGTTGTGCATATGTCGAGCAAATTTTTGAAATTCATACCTTTACTCAATTGCGAATAAAAGCGAAACGCGTGCATCGATTTTCATGATCTTTGTCTCATTTTGCTCATAGGTTATGTGACTTTACGTAAAAGTAATAAGATTTGACATTTTTTTTCATTTTGGATTTTTTATGGATTTTTAAAAAAAAAAATTTTAAATCTTTAGGCAAAAAATAAGTTTTTTCCTTTATATATTCATTTTTAACTTGGAAACTGTTGCTTGTATAGGAAAACAATATATGAACAGATTAAGGGAATTGTAATTTTAAATTTTTTAAAATTTAATTCAATTAAATCGGGCTAGTGGTTCCCGAGTTATGCCGGACGAAACAAATTAACCAAAAAAAAAATTTTTTAAATTTTTGAAATTCATACCTTTACTAAATTGCGAATAAAAGCGAAACGCGTGCATCGATTTTCATGATCTTTGTCTCATTTTGCTCATAGGTTATGTGACTTTACGTAAAAGTAATAAGATTTGACATTTTTTTCATTTTGGATTTTTTATGGATTAAAAAAAAAAAAATTAAATCTTTAGGCAAAAAATAAGTTTTTTCCTTTATATATTCATTTTTAACTTGGAAACTGTTGCTTGTATAGGAAAACAATATATGAACAGATTAAGGGAATTGTAATTTTAAATTTTTTAAAATTTAATTCAATTAAATCGGGCTAGTGGTTCCCGAGTTATGCCGGACGAAACAAATTAACCAAAAAAAAATTTTTTAAATTAAAAAAAAAATAATAAAAAAAAACCAAACGAAAAAAAAAAATTTTATTGCGTTTTTCGAGCTCATGTCAAGGTTATCTACACAGAAAAAATTATCGCATCCCGAGTACATTTTGACTGTTGACTAGTGTTATTAAACCCAGGTATTTCATGGGAACAATTTTATGTAGTTCATACAAATTATATAAATTATATTCATATAATTTATATGCTATAAATTAATCTTTAGTCAAATTTAACGAATATGGTAAATAATATGGTAATTGATCCAATTGTCCGACAGACAAATACAAATTATACAGTAGTATACCAAAGTCATACCAAAGTATGGACATATGGGCATCACCCAAACAATTCTCATTGTAATTCAATTGGTAAAAATTGAAATCGGGAAGGATTTTTGCATCCTCTAAATGTATGTGTTTGACAAAAAATGTTAAAGCGAAAAGGACATTTGTACGGGGGTATATTGAAACCAGGAACGATGTGACGCGCTTTCACCATGTCTGTTTATTGGTGAAATAAAGGGTGATTTTTTAAGAGCTTGATAACTTTTTAAAAAAAAACGCATAAAATTTGCAAAATCTCATCGGTTCTTTATTTGAAACGTTAGATTGGTCCATGACATTTACTTTTTGAAGATAATTTCATTTAAATGTTGACCGCGGCTGCGTCTTAGGTGGTCCATCCGCTTAGTCCAATTTTGGCATTTCCACGTTTTTGAGTAACAGAGACCCAATTGGTGCGAACGGCGACGAATCGAAAATTGGTGGTCATCATTAACACTGGCCGATACAGCTGCGATATTTTCTTCAGTTCGCACTCTACGTAAGCGTGTTGGTGGTTTAATGTCCAACAATGTAAATTTGGTGCGAAATTTAGTCACAATAGCCCGAATAGCCGCTTTAGTGGGTCGATTAAACTGACCATAAAATGGAAGCGCGCAATGAACTTTCTTAACAGAGCACGCATTTTGATAATAAAATTCAATAATTTGCAAGCGTTGTTCGTTTGTAAGACGATTCATGATGAAATGTCAAAGCATACTGAGCATCTTTCTCTTTGACACCATGTCTGAAATCCCACGTGATCTGTCAAATACTAATGCATGAAAATCCTAACCTCAAAAAAATCACTCTTTATAATATGTAAAATTTGGCCAAAATCGGTTAAACATTCGGGAGCAACATTTGTATGAGGGCTATATCTAAATCTGAACCGATCTTATCCACTTTCTGCATAGGTGTTTATAGTTCGATTATAAAATGTTGTGCCAATTTTAAAGAAAATCGGGTACAATATGTGGTTTCTAAAGCGGCAAAAGTGAATTCGGGAGCGACATTTGTATGGGGGCTATATCTAAATCTGAACCGATCTTACCCAATTTTTGCATACGTGTTTCTAGTTGGATTATAAGATGTTCTTCAAAATTTAAAGAAAACCGAGTACAATATGTGGTTTCTAGAGCGGAAAATGTCAAATCGGGAGCGACATTTGTATGGGGCTATATCTAAATCTGAACCGATCTTACCCAATTTTTGCATACGTGTTTCTAGTTGGATTATAAGATGTTCTGCAAAATTTAAAGAAAACCGAGTACAATATATCGTTTCTAGAACGGAAAATGTCAAAGCGGGAGCGACATTTGTATGGGGGCTATATCTAAATCTGAACCGATCTTACCCAATTTTTGCATACGTGTTTCTAGTTGGATTATAAGATGTTGTGCCAATTTTAAAGAAAATCGGGTTCAATATGTGGTTTCTAAAGCGGAAAAAGTGAAATAGGGAGCGACATTTGTATGGGGGCTATATCTAAATCTGAACCGATCTTACCCAATTTTTGCGTACGTGTTTCTAGTTGGATTATAAGATGTTGTGCCAATTTTAAAGAAAATCGGGTACAATATGTGGTTTCTAAAGCGGAAAAAGTGAAATAGGGAGCGACATTTGTATGGGGGCTATATCTAAATCTGAACCGATCTTACCCAATTTCGGTATAGGTGTTTCTAGTCAGATTATAAGATGTTGTACCAAATTTAAAGAAAATCGGGTACAATATGTGGTTTCTAGAGCGGAAAATGTCAAATCGGGTTCAACATTTGTATGGGGGCTATATCTAAATCTAAACCGATCTTACCCAATTTTTGGATACGTGTTTCTAGTTGGATTATAAGATGTTCTGCAAAATTTAAAGAAAACCGAGTACAATATGTCGTTTCTAGAACGGAAAATGTCAAAGCGGGAGCGACATTTGTATGGGGGCTATATCTAAATCTGAACCGATCTTACCCAATTTTTGGATACGTGTTTCTAGTTGGATTATAAGATGTTCTGCAAAATTTAAAGAAAACCGAGTACAATATGTCGATTCTAGAACGGAAAATGTCAAAGCGGGAGCGACATTTGTATGGGGGCTATATCTAAATCTGAACCGATCTTACCCAATTTTTGGATACGTGTTTCTAGTTGGATTATAAGATGTTCTGCAAAATTTAAAGAAAACCGAGTACAATATATCGTTTCTAAAGCGGAAAAAGTGAAATAAGGAGCGACATTTGTATGGGGGCTATATCTAAATCTGAACCGATCTTACCCAATTTCGGTATAGGTGTTTCTAGTCAGATTATAAGATGTTGTACCAAATTTAAAGAAAATCGGGTACAATATGTGGTTTCTAGAGCGGAAAATGTCAAATCGGGACCGACATTTGTATGAGGGCTATATCTAAATCTGAACCGATTTCCTCCAAATTCAATACCAATGGTCCTTGGCCAGAAAAAATAACTTCTGCCAAGTTTCATGAGAATCGGACAACAATTGCGACCTGTAGAGTGCGAACAAGCTTCGATGGACAGCAGACGGACGGACAGACGGACAGACAGACATCGTTAAATCGACTCAGCTGGCGATTCTAAGCCGATCCGTATACTTAAAGGTGGGTCTAGCTCAATTATTTCTTGGTGTTACAAACATTTGGCGGAAAACTAACTTATAATACCCTAGACCACGAAGTGGTGTAGGGTATAAAGACCACGAAGTGGTGTAGGGTATAAAAATTATTACATTTCTTTGCAAAAAAGCAAAAGGTTTTTAAAAGTGAAGGTCGCGTCAGCATAAATAATATTATATATGAAATTTGAAATATCTAGTTTTAAACCCAGAAAAAATGTTTATTATTTATTTTTGCTCATCAGACGCTTTTTATACTTTGTTGTCATCATAAACTTTACCTGCCCCAACAAGTAAGTAAGCATAAATATTTTGTAGGTTTACACTAAATATAAAACCATTTTCAAGGCTGGGTGGTATTTCAGAAACAGCACGAACCCACTAGATTTTGTATACCAAACTAAACTTAAAGATATCAAAAAATCAAACTATCAATTCAAACAAGTGAAAATGGTGCCATGTTCGGCCGGGCCGAATTTATATACCCTTCACCATGGATTGCATTTCACAGAGGCTTTCGTAGAAGTGCAGTAATATTACAGGAAAATATATATTTTTTAAATATAGCCAAGCCAAGACAAATACAAATATTGAAAAAATAATTTTATAAATATATATAGTATTTTTATTATTTCACGTCACGCTTATGTATATATATATATATGTGTATAAATATAAAAATATCGAAATAATAAAAAGCATAAATACCATAAATATTGGGTGCTACAGTTTGTTGTATTTCCATTCTATTTTAATTCCAAAAGTAAAGATATTTAAAGGTGTTACAAACGGAATGACAAAGTTAGCATACCCCCATCCTGGAGGTGAAGGGTATAAAAACACTTGCTAGCCAAACTAAGGAAAATTGTCTGTGAATTGTCTGAAAAAAATATGGACTTAAAATAATAGCAATAAAACTAAAACAAAAAAATTCCCAACACTGCAAACTCATATTTAAAATGAAAAACGATTCTTGGTACTTCTGGCAAAAATAATTCAACAGCTACTCCATGATTGCTGCGAAGGGCAGGTCTTCGTTGTAATTGTTTAGAATAATATTTCAACTATTTAAGAAAGGCAAACGAATGAGAATTGCTTCTAGTCTATAATTCAGGTATTTTTATAAGTTCATTAATGCTTGAATGTATGTAGAACTTCACATAAATTTAAGGTAACACATTAACTTAGTTTAAGGAATAAACACATTTTTCAGTTAAAACATTTCGCAATTATTTTCTTTCTCAGAACCTTGAAATTTATCGTCCTCCTGGATTTAGAAATAAATTTACTACTAACGTCTGGTTGGGCTAACGATTTTTTATAACTTGATTTTTATAACTTGAAGTATATGTATGATTTTTGTGGGGGTTTTGTCTATGAATAACTATTTCTTCCATTACGGCAACGGCCCCAAACACACCGCTTTAGACGCATAATTATGGTTGTTATAAAGGGTGATTTTTTAAAAGCTATAGGAAAGTTTTTCAAAAAAAAAACACATAAAATTCAGAAAAATTCATGAAATCTTTATTTGAATCGATAGTACGGTCCATATAATTTAATGTTTGAAGATTATTTCATGCAAATGTTGACCTTGACTGCGCCTCAAATGGTCCATCCGCTTAGTCTAATTTTGGCATTTCCACGTTTTTGAGTAACAGAGGCCCAATTGCTGCGAACGGCGACGAATCGCTAATTGATGGTCATCATTAACACTGGCCGATACAGCTGCGATATTTTCTTCAGTTCGCACTCTACGTAAGCGTGTTGGTGGTTTAATGTCCAACAATGTAAATTTGGTGCGAAATTTAGTCACAATAGCCCGAATAGCCGCTTCAGTGGGTTGATTAAACTGACCATAAAATGGAAGCGCGCGATGAACTTTCTTAACACAGCACGCGTTTTGATAATAAAATTCAATAATATAAAAATTCAACGCTTGCAGTTCGTTTGTAAGACGATTCATGGTTAAATTATAGACCAAACTGAAGATGTTTGACAGTGAAACAGAACACGAAACGTGCGTCAGCTGTTTAAACTAGTGTTGCCAAAAAGATAAAAGCTAAAAAATCACCCTTTATAACACCAAGCATTTCTCCACCCATCTCTAGAATACCGATTTGAACCCCATAGAAAATCTTGAGATTATCTCGCGTTCTAAATAAAATATTACAGGGAAATTTGGGAAATAACAGTAGAAACGTGCCGCACATTGCACACTGGTCCCAAATCCATTTTTTATGACGTAAAGTAAAAAAAGATACAATATTGTAATTTTACACATTTGCTAGACATAACATACTTCAAAAATAAAAAAATATTGTGTCGATCGGACCACGTCCACTGTCACTACCCATACACCGAAAAAATTCCGCCGAATCCGAAGATTGATAAACCCGTATCAATTCTCGTATAAATTGAAAAGTATCAAATATAGATTAAAAAATATCAGATTGATACTAAAAATATCAAATTAATAGTTTTTAATATCTATCTGATACGAAAATCATCATATTAATACTGAAGTGTTTTACACTGGCGTATTAATTTTTCGTATTAATATTACATTTTCAATATCCGAGCAATTCTTTAATGAAATTACATTTTAATATCATTTTTATGTTAGATCAGTATCAAAACTATATTTTGCGTATCATTATTTCATAAATCTTATCAAATAGTCATTTCTAGTATCAATTTGATATTATTTCGTTTCAAATAACGTTTTACCATAATATTACAATATTAATGTATATTTCACATTTTTCGTATCAAAGTTGACATTGATTTCGATTGCCTTATTTACTCTGTATAAGTGCGAGAAGGTAAGTGATCAGTACCGTTATTATATTTCATGCAAGCGTGCTCATAGCGTCATTGTGATTTTGTTTCTGCAAGTAGACGCGTGTAAACCTGTGAACCAGTGAGGATTAAACTTTAAAAGTGTAATTGTGAACAAATCAATTCGATATAAAAAGAACAAACATTTCAAAAATAGTTCTAAATAAGACAATTAACAATTTTGTGATAAACATATTTGTGGTAAGTATATCAAACATACAGTGTATATAAAATCTTCTTGATCCAATTTGTGTCAGAAAGAAGAGAAAAGAAGTGTAATTAAACATAAAAAACAGTCTAAACAATCAATTATTCATAGTAAATATATGTATACATATGCAAAAAATAATTTATTATTAAAAGTTAGTTATTGCACATTTTAATTAAAGCGCATTAAAAGCATGTGGCATCCGTTTAATACTATTTCGTATCAATTAGATATTATTTCGTATGTAATGCATACAATTTCATATCAATTTGATAATATTTCGTATCCGTTTAACACTATTTCGTATCAATTAGATATTTTTTCGTATCTAATTGATACTATTTCGTATCCGTTTAATACTATATCGTCTTAATTAGATATTATTTCGTATCTAATTGATACTATTTCGAATCAATTTGATACTATTTCGTATCAATTTACTATTTCGTATCAATTATACTAATCGTTTCTTCTATTCACACTTCTATAGTTTTTTATCATTATCATGGCATCCGACTTAGTAATTTTTGATTTAAATGACATTACTGAAAGCACAAATATTGAAATTGTGGAAACTTCTATTGTTGACAGTAAGTTGCAGATTTTACTGCAACAATTTAATTTGATGGAAGCATACCAACCTCTAATTGGCATGAACCTACGTTAAATACAAAAAAATTACGGATAAATTACCATTCAATTTGATTTTTTAGATTGTGGATTTAGCTTCGAAAGGCTTCAATACATAAACGAAGACGATTTAAATAAAATATTTCCTGAAAAGAAATATTGTGGCTTAGTTGCTGAATTGCGGGAAAAAATTTTTATTTGGAAAACCGAGAATGTAAGTCAGCTGCGAGGTTGTTTTTATATGCTTTATACATTTTTGTTAATATTCTTACTTCGTTTATTTTAGTTTCCTGACAAATTTACCACTTTATCAGCCAATTCCCATGTGAACAAATGGATTGCGTCCAACAGCGGCTTTCAAAATTTGCCGAAAAGTTATTCTTCTACACGTTGCAGCTTGGTAAGTTGAACGCACTTACATATATAACATCGCAAATGTGTGCATCAATGGAATTTTTCTTGCGATTTACAGAGTGTTGGAGATATTTTAAAAGCATCGAATACCGGGAAAACAGTTTTGCAATTTTATGCAGATAACACATTTCTAAATAAAGAGTATCGCAAAAAATTATTAAGTGTCCTGGTGGAACATTTTTATCTCAACAACAACACGAAACTTCGAACGCATGAGTTGGAAAAAATTGCAGATTAGATTATAGCGACTTTTCCCAACGAAAATAAGGATATTTATTTCTTATCTCGAAGTGAAACAGGCAAATCGAATCCCAGTGGAATTCTCTTTAACTAGAAAAAAAATAAAGTTGACGGAAAAAGATTTAGACAACGAAAAATCATCTGAAGATGTGGTTGATTCTAGTGAAGATGAGAGTGTTGAATCGGCCAGGAATAAGATGCGTTTCATGAGTGGAGACGAATGCGAATCTTTGGAAATATGGGCATCTACATTTGAATATCGTCGTAAATATGTAAAAAGTGCCAAATCAGTAAGCCAAATTGTACACCATTGGCATTTTTACTCACAGGCAACTGCATATAAATTTGTAGGTATCATGTTCTTAATTCAAGGCACTATTGAATTATTATTATAATAGTATTATTATATCTATATATTTCAGATAAATTTTGATTTCGAAAAATTGTTTCCTTTGTCAGAAAACAAATTAATGGATAAATGGCAGGAATTATGCTCAAAGTTGACAATAGTTTACAAGAAGTATAGAAGTATAACGTCCAGAAAGGACATTGCTTACACTTTCAGTATGAAAGCATCATTGAAATTTACTTCTTTTTTACATGAAAATCGAAATGGGTTGCCAAGTCACATTCAATATAAAAAATGCGATTACTTTAATATAGAAACTTATGAAAATGTTAAAATCATTGTCAATTATTGCGAAGTGAAAAATTTATTTACAAATAATGAATCTGTGAATATTATTAATTACAAAAACTGTAGTTATAAACCTGGATATTTATTAACAAAAACATGTAATAATCATGTCAGACTTTACGAAATTCATAAGATAATTTTAAGCGTTGATAAAATTATATATCTTATTGTCAAAGAATATGAAATAATTGACTTTTCAGAACATTATCAATCATATATTGTTGGAACTGAATATAATTTTCTAAATATTGTAAAATTAGACGAATTCACAGGGCCCCCAATCCATTTGTATTATACACCGGATGGAACTCGTCTAGTTAGAAATAAAACTTTTTAAAATTTAAATTACTTATATAAAATTTTGTTAGTTAAGACGCAGATATGAAATGTAATAATGTATTATGTATGCATAATGTATTCGCTTCAATAAAGACATAATTTAATATAAAAAAATATTTGATACAAATTTCGTATATTTTGGACATTGCAATCGTATCAAATTGATATGCTTTCGTATATATTTGATACTAATTTCGTATATTTTTTAAATTGAAGACTTATCAAATTAATATGTTTTCGTATGTATTTTATACTAATTTCGTATATTTTGGACACTGCAATCGTATCAAATTGATATGCTGTCGTATATATTTGATACTAATTTCGTATATTTTTGACATTGCAATCGTATCAAATTGATATGCTTTCGTATATATTTGATACTAATTTCGTATATTTTTATACCCTCCACCTCCAGGATGGGGGTATATTCACTTTGTCATTCCGTTTGTAACACCTCGAAATATTCATCGGAGACCCCATAAAGTATATATATTCTGGGTCGTGGTAAAATTCTAAGACGATATAGCCATGTCCGTCTGTCCGTCTGTCTGTCTGTCTGTCTGTCTGTCTGTCTGTCTGTTGAAAGCACGATAGCGGCCGAACGAAATGAGCTAGGAGGTTCAAATTTTTCCTAAATGTGTCTTATGGTTGTAGATCGGTTGGGATTGAAAGTGGACGAAATCGGCCCAGAGGGAAAAATTTTTCCCTCACAAGGACTGAAAATACTCCTAATATTTTGTGTATTTCAGCACGTTTTTTGAACATATTAGCTTGTATTTACTTGATATTCACAATGCGCATTCCCTTTATAGCATAAAAGGCCACCATAGAGTGATTTTTATTTGTAGGGGGCGAAATGGGACAAAAAGGGATAAAAATGGTACCTTTCAAACGACAACAGATAGAAACACGAAATTTGGCGTGTACATTCCTCTAATAGAGTAGATAAATAATATAAAAGTATTTCGTCTAAATTCGTACTTTAAAGGGGTTAAATGGGGCAAAAGGGATAAAAGGGATAAAAATAGTACCAACATAACGGCTGCACCTAGAATAGTGAAATTCGATATATACATTCCTCTGATTGCGTAGATACGTGAAATAAAAGAACTTTCCAAAATTCGTACTTTTTGGGGTTCAAATGGAAAAAGGGGATAAAAATAGTACCTACCAAATTTGGAGTATACATTCCTCTGACTGCGTAGACACGAAAAATAAAACGTTATTTCCAAATTCGTACTTTCAAGGGATACAAGGGTAGAGGGGATAAAAATAGTACCAACTAAACGAATACAGCTAGAATGATGAAATTCAGTGTGTACATCCCTCTAATTGTGTAGATACGTAAAATAAAGAGATTTTAGACAGCCGTACCCTTGAGGGGGCAAAATTGGAAAAAGGGAATAAAAATGGTACCAACAAAATAACCGCTGATAGAATCAAGGAATTCGGTGTATACATTCCTCTGAGTGCATAGCCACGTAAAATATTTTTTTCCAAATTCGTACTTTATTTTGTTGCTTTTACGACAAAAAATGGTAGAATCATGAATTTGTCTTATACTGCGTACGTGAGAGATAAGGTATTTTCAAAATTTATACAAACGACTGTAGCTGAAAATACACTCTCTATCCCCCAATATTTAGGGTAATTATGATTGTTCCCTTATATTTACTTTATGAATTGAAGTATTATATCCATTATATATACATCCATTATATATTGGTGGCCTTGGCTTATTAATTAAATGTCTTATTTTCATACAGTTAAAATTTGTTGCGGACATTCCTCTTGTAGCTTGGAAGCACCACAAAGAAAATAAAAGTTTTAGCGGGCGAAATGGGACAAAAAGGGATAAAATATGGTACCAATGATACGACAACAGCTAGAATCATGAAATTCTGTGTGTACATCCCTCTAATTGCATAGACACGTAAAATATAGGGATTTTTTGAAATTCGTACTTTTAAGGGATATAATTAAAAAGAGGGATAAAAATGGGACCTACCAAACCGCTGAAGTTGAAATCATGAAATTCGGTATATACATTCTGACTATGAATACTCAAAAAAGGTTTTTTCAAAATTTGTACATTTGGGCGGAGAATCACTTATCTTATCACTTTGTCTGTATCTGAAAATGCTTCTTTCTAATGGCGACTGACAATCGCCTAATATTTAGGCATGTTCTCTTTCACAATTTCAGCATTTTATTTATATATAGTAGTCGATTTTAAACAGTGCGCATAAGTATACATTATAGTCTGAAATAGTAAACAAATATAGTAATGTGCATAAAAATATCACAATTTGGTACTGTGCTTCTATGTCGACATCCTTTAATCTGCTGGTAATACTGTGGAATGCACTCCGTGGTGGAGGGTATATAAGATTCGGCCCGGCCGAACTTAACGCCTTCTTACTTGTTTACATTGAAGACTTATCAAATTAATATGTTTTCGTATGTATTTGATACTGATTTCTGATAATTTTACAATCCGTTTAATACTGTGCAGTATCAAAAAGATACTATTATAGTATCAATTTTACATTTTTCATTTCAAATAAAGAAATATCATATTAATACGATGGCTAGTATCATTTTAATAAGATTGCGTATCGGCTCAGATCTGAAGGTTAAAAATATCAATATTATGACGATTTCGTATACATTTTTTTTTCGGTGTATGAACTCCATATATAATCAACATATTAACACCCTGTTTTGGTACAGGGTGACCAAAAACAAACTTTTAGGAAAGCTTGAAATAAATTCGCTTTGAAGAAATGTGTTTTTCTCAACATTATTGCAAATGCAAAATATCGCATACGAATATTCTACTGGGCACTGCAATTGAAATAATTATTTTAGGAAATAATATAAAATATATACATGTGTACGGAAAAGTGAATGATGTTATAAATCATTTAAAAGAACTTTCAACACCTTTTAAATAAAATCGTAATGAGTCTCGTACACAAATGTGTACTATGTCTAATCAAAAATTGTGCTAAAATAAAGTGGAAATTGTAGGAGTTGGCAGAAAAATGCTGACGAGATAGTAATCCCACCATAAACTACACACTCAGACGAACACTTTCACATTTACACTTTGAGTCAAGTTGAGTTCTACATATAACTTTTGGTCCTCACTACGAATCGCAAAAATTACAACACTTAAGAGAACTGACAAGACTACAGTAATCACAAAATGGTAAATATAATTTTTCAAATAATTACACAGGCCTTCAATTTCAATAATACCGTCACTTCATTATTTTCTTTTTAACCTTAATTTTAAGTATTTTGTATAACTGCTTCAAACCCGAATTAAACCCCTTTTGTTTGAACGGCAAACTTTAAATACCTTTCAGGCTTACGGTGTCGCCACCTAGTTTTCTCCAATACATTTTCATGATTGCTTGAAATGTTGTTAGAAAGAAAATATATACACAATAAACAATTTCCAATTCAATTTTTTTGAATTTCTGCCACAAAATACGGATTTGGGACCAGTGTGCATTGGTTGAATCATTGACCAAGCGCTTAGATAATGTAATGGCCAACGATGGTTACTACGTTTTTGATTGAAACTGGTATTCAATATTTTTTATTTTCGAATAAAACCTATTATTCTTGAACCGGATGATAAGCGTATGAAACTATAGTTTCAGTTTTTTTATCCTCAACCTGTTGTCCTTTAAAAGGATTACAAAGTTTCAAAGGATAACACTTATCGTATGTAAGTGGCACATTAAAGTTAATCGTAGTGGATAGTATTTCCATAGAGAATTGTAATGTTTAATATGTGTTCCAATTGAGTGTGGATATCATTTAGAGTAATTTGGTAGACACCAGGGGAGCCGAAAAGTGTGCCGACTATATGATACCACTCCCTGTTCTATGGCGTCGATTTGATATAGTTCATATAAATTCTACAGTATCTTGGCCAAATTGATGAAAATCTTTTGCATTATCTTATTCATACGTGTGATGGATCTACACACAAACAAAGTCGGTGTGATCCTATCTAATTGTGCCTAGGGAAAATATGACGATTATTTTCCTCAAGATTAGCTGTAATAAGTTGAATCTAGAGTATTATGTAAACAAATCAGAAATTTATAATGAGCGGTGACATTATCTTTGCGTAATGCTCCACTTTTGTTGTATGTGTTCCTAACGGAAATATGACGTAATGAAGAAAATACGTCTTAAATAGTATCGGAGGCCTATTGGTTCTACATTAAAACAGGGACCCACGGTCTACTTCATCAGTGAGTGTTCATATGTGAAATAATCCATTATCTGGAAAATTTTATCCAGATCCAATGTATTTCTGCGACGGTTGTTTTGACAACATTAACATTATTATGGTTCAATTTTTTGGTAGTTATAATTTGACCAAGATCCGATGACAAATGCAGATTTTACAACGATAATAGGAGAAGTTGGATGGACATTTGTATGGTATTCCTAGTTGAAATATATCTTGATCTGCAAAATTTAATTCAGATCCTATGTAAGACGTAGGTTCTACAGCGGTAGTAGTGCAACCTGGGCCCTTTTGTATGTGAGTTACGCCAAAATGGGTCTATTTCATAGTATGTATTCCTAGTTGAAATATAACATGATCTGCAAAATTTGATCATCTTCTGATTAAAATGTGGTTCTAGAGCGAAATAGTTAATATAAGGGGCTCTTTTGTAAGGGCGCTACATTAAAAATTGGTCCCATATAGATCACTTTCAAAGTATGCCAAAATAAAGACCCATTTTCATAGTATGTATTCCTAGTTGAAATATAACATGATCTGCAAAATTTGATCATCTTCTGATGTAAAATGTGGTTCTAGAGCGAAATAGTTAATATAAGGGGCTCTTTTGTAAGGGCGCTACATTAAAAATTGGTTGAAATATAACATGATCTGATCCAATGTAAGGTGTGGGTTCTAGAGCGATAATAGTGTAAACGGGGGGCCCATTTGTATGGGGGCAATACCAAAACATTGCCCTATATGGCTGGCTTTCAAAGTTGGCGTTTCTCGTCTAAATGTAACATGGAGTGGAAAATTTGATCAAGATCCGATGTAAAATGTGCATTTTAGAGCAGTAATAGTGTAAATCGCATGTACATTTGTATGGAAGCTATATCAGAACATGGACCCATGCAGCCCACTTTTACGTTAGCTGTTTTTTGTTCAAATATAACATGATCCTGAATATTTTATCAATATCCAACGTAAAATGTGTATTTAGAGCAGTAATAGGGTAAATTGGAGAAATATTTGCATGGAGGCTATATCTAACTGTGAATCGATCTCCTCCAATTTCAATACCGATCGTCGTTGGGCTAAAAAAATACTTGTACCAAATTTCATGGCAATCGGACAACAATTGCGACCTATAGAGTGCGAACAAGCTTAGATGGACAGCAGACGAACGGACGAACAGACGGACAGACAGACATCGTTAAATCGATTCAGCTGGTGATTCTAAGCCGATCCGTATACTTAAAGGTGGTGGGTCTAGCTTAATTATTTCTTGGTGTTACAAACATTTGGCGGAAAACTAACTTATAATACCCTATTCCACGAAGTGGTGTAGCTACAACCATTTGTGTGGTACGAATTTTATCCCGCTTTGATCATAAAGGTAAGAATATCTACAGATATCTTTATTTTTCGTGTCTACGCAGTCACAGCAATGTACATACCGAATTTCACTATTCTAACTGCAACCGTTCGATTAGTACCATTTTTATCCCTTTCGCCCCATTTTCCGTCTAAAAGTACAAAATTTTAAAAAATCCTTTACGTTTCTTTTCCAATTGTATCCCTTACAAGTAAAATTTTCGAAAAATCTCTCTATTTTAAGTGTCTACGTAATTATAGGGATGTACACACCGAATTTCATGTTTCTAGCTGTGGTCGTATCATTGGTATAATTTTTATCCCTTTTGTCCCAATTCACCCGCTAAAATTGTTTTGTACTTTTTGGTGATTACACGTTACTAGATGAAGATGCGAAACAAATTTCAAGTGTATAATTATCAGAAATTTTCAAAAAATGTTTAAAAAGACTAAATATTAGGGATATTTGCAGTCCTTGTTAGGGAACAATTTTTCGCTCTGGGCCGATTTCACCGACTGATCTGCAAACATAAAACACATTTACGGAAAATTTCTCATCATTTCGTTCGGAAGCTAGAGTGCTTTCAACAGACAGACAGACGATGGACATCTATAAATCGTCATAGAATTTTACCAGAATACATAATATATATATACTTTATGGGATCTCCGTTGAATATTTCAAGGTGTTACAAACGGAATGACAAAGTGAATATATCCCCATCCTGATGGTGGAGGGTATAAAATTATGCCAGAAAGAACATAAAAGCAACAAGTAAGGAAATTCTAAAGTCGGACGGAGCCGACTATCTGATACACTCGACTTTCTATCCTATTACAATTCAATTCTGTAATTCAACTGTAAATTCTGTTCCGGGAGCAACATTATTATTGGGGCTATATCTAAATATGAACCGATATTACCCACTTTCTGCATAGGTGTTTCTAGTTGGATTATAAGATGTTGTACCAAATTTAAAGAAAATCGGGTACACTATGTGATTTCTAGAGCGGAAAATGTCGAATTGGGAGCGACATTTGTATGGGGGCTATATCTAAATCTGAACCGATCTAGCCCACTTTCACCACAAGTTTTTCTAGTTGGATTATAAGATGTTGTGCCAAATTTAAAGAAAATCGGGTACACTATGTGGTTTCTAGAGCGGAAAATGCCGAATTGGGAGCGACATTTGTATGGGGGCTATATCTAAGATTGAACCTATCTTACCCACTTTCCGCATAGGTGTTTTTAGTTAGATTATAAGATGTTGTGCCAAATTTGGTTGGTTTTTAGAGCGGAAAAAGTCAAATCGAGGGCGTCATTTGTATGAGGGCTATATCTAAATCTGAACCGATCCGCTTTTGCCACAGGTGTTTCTAGTTGTATTTTAAGATGTTTTGCAAAATTTAAAGAAAATCGGATACGATATGTGGTTTCTAGAGCGGAAGAAGTCAAATCGGGAGCTACATTTGTATGGGGGCTATATCTAAATCTGAACCGATATGCCTCAAATTAAGTAGCGTTCTTGATGCACAAAACTTGCTTGTGCCAATTTTTGTTAAGATCGGACTACAATTCTAAATCGATTCAAAAAGTGATTCTAAGTCGATCTGTATAATTAACAATGGGTCTATCTCGCTTCCTTTTGGGCGTTACAAACAAATGCACAAAGAAATAATGCTCTCGTGGAGTGTATAAAAATAAAAAAGTTTTCTTTTAAATTGAAAACCAAGAAAAGTAGCCAACTTTGGACTAATTTATAAAATATACCCTATTGCTCTATTTTCAATATTATTGTCTCAAAATAATCCTTGGACCCTTGTCTAGCTCAGAAATGTTTACTGGATCAAATGTTTTTGAATTCTGGCTGATGGAATTTGATTCTGGGATGTGTGTCGTAGCTCTATCGATACTTTCATGGTATTTGTTATTCGGATGTCCGTGATCTTATCACGTTCGGGTCGTGATGATCTTAACATATTTGTCGTCGTTTGGTATTTTTTTTTTGCAAAAAATACATTTATCGACAATTAGTTTTCAAAAACCTAATGATGCGAATTTGTTTTAGTAAAAAAAATATATTTAGTCTTAGAAAAAATCTAGTGAAGTCAATAGTGTAGCACGAAAAGTGGTGAACATATTTTCTAGCATCTTCTTTTTAATTAAATGCAGTTATTCGGATTACTTATATAGTCTAGTAATTATCAGCGTATTAAAATGGCTTTATAAAATTCAACGTTTGCAGTTTTCCTTGGAAAAAGTTTGCCCAGTCTACCTGCAACAAAAAGAAGCGTGAGAGTCTATTCTTGAAATGTATGCAAAATATCCACCAACTTCCCCAATCGTTCAACAACCTCAGTGCAAAATGCCAAGACATTAGGACCACAACACGTTTGTATGAAAAAAAAATATTGCGTTATATGGCCGATTTTGAAGCAATTTTCAGAACATTTTCTTAATTTTTAACTCTAAATTTGACAAAAATTTGTTTACGAAAAATTCGTTTTGAGTTGTATGGGCGGTCGGTGATGGTCCGCAGATATCTTTCCCTTCAATTATAACATTCAGCGAATCAAAACAGATGTAAGCAAACACTACGCCCTCTTTCATCCTTCCATTTATACACTGCATTTATAGGAGACATCCCCTAAGTGTTACATTGAAGTACCAAAAAAACGATCATGAAATGGCCAGCAAATGCATGGATACCATTTACCTATGTGATATTCTCTACATTGCCCAATACTTTAAGAATAAGAACCAAAATTTAAATGTGTTTCATGCGTGCATTTCGGAATTTCCTTCATAATCAGAAAAATTCACATGGGAAACAAGAATCAAGTTCATACTATAAATTGTAGTCTAGCAAAAATACGAAGGAAACATGATGAAAAATTGCTTTGACGTCATATGAAGTTCAGCGCCGCAACAATTTAATTAATTGCACACTCCACCAGAAGATGAGTGGTTATTAAGTATGTCATAACGTTTGTACCACCCTGAAACATGTGTATATTATTGACAGTGATAAAATATTAATATGATCTTCACATGGGCGAAATCAGTCCAGAGGGAACATTTTCTCTCTCTCTCTCTCCCATTATATCTATAGAATTTAACCCCATTTTCGGAGTATGCCAGCATTATATACACTAGGTGAATATACACCGAAGAGTATGTTGCTACACAAATATTTTTGTTTCTCCGGGACAATATTATTTTGTTGTTGATCAGTTTGAAACCTCTACCAAATGCAATGACTGGCTGAATTTCTCTGCATTACTAATGATTTCCCTGATGAATCGTCCATTAGGGTAACATTCTGTCGGACTTGAACGACTACAAGTCATTTCGTGTTAATGTTTGGTGTTTTCTTGTTTTCTTTGGTTCGTTGTCTCGCGAATAAAAACAATACAATTTATTCATTATTTTCCGCCAAATCTGATCATAAGAATGGTCCATTCCATTTTATTATAACAAAAAAACACACGCTTGTCATCGCAAATAATCCAATGTCTCCCACATTATTATTCTGCCGACGGAATGCGGTCGACACTTTTTAAATAGATGCGAGTATTTTGTGTTAGTCTCGTTGGTGCCCTATTCTTCAGACTTCGACACGAATGCTTCACGTATCATTTGTCAAATCCCGCCTCGCTGGGCCAGACCAAACTGCTGTTCGTTCAACCGCACAATATGATCAAACGTTTCCAACACGACGATATGTCTGCATATTTTGTGGGTGAGAGAAGGGCGACATTATGAAAAATTTAGAAATAATTAAAACGACATTAGATATATTTCTCGCCAGGCCACTTGTCAGCACGAATACAGAAGAACCGTGTCAGCGTTCCACGTCTAGACTACTATGCGAAAATGATTAGCGAACCGCTTAATCTGTTTGCACAGGCATAAATATCTATGTATGTAGATGTGTGCGCATGTCTGCAGACAACGTCATGAAATAACATAAACAAACGTCTGTCCGTCATCAGAATCATTAGCGCTTATCATTGGTCATATCGCTAATAAGCTTTCGAAAGCTTTCATTGCATATGGAGATCGGGCAAACTCTTTAGAACGAGACTATATAGAGGTGAAACCATAGACCACCAGAAACAGAATATCAGATCTGAATCTCAACATGGTATGTCGGTCGAAACCATAGCGATTCATGCTGTCCAAACGTCTTCACCTTCGAACTTTCCTTTGCTTCAATACAAAACAAGTAAGGAACAGCTAAAGTCGGTCGGACCGACTATATGATACTCTACTCCACTACAATTCAATTCGGTGAAAATCGTGAACGACATTTGTATGGGAGCTATTTATATATCTGAGCCGATCTCATCCCCTTTTACCATAGATTCTTCTAGTAAGGGTGGATTTTAAGGGCCGATGTTGATTTTGAATAAAACACAAATTATTTAGGAACAATATATCGGCCAAATGGCCGCCGCAACCTCGGCGGCACACCTTCATCAGATGGTCCAAATTTTCGATGACGCTGAGGCATAATTGAGCCCAATTATCCGTTATAGCCGTTAATGTGCCCAATTATCTCACACTTAACTCTTGAATTGTTGCTGGGTTATCGACGCACACATACACAAATAACCCCAAAGAAAGAAGTCCAACGGTGTCAAATCACATGATCTTTGCGGCCAATTGACATCGCCAACACGTGAGATAGTATCGCCACCGTCCTGTTGAAACCACATATTGTCCACATAGCGATGACCATTCACAGTAACTGCCTGACCGGTCAGCCCATAAACCGCACCAAACAGTAACTCTTTGCGGGTGCATTGGTTTTTCAAAGATGAAAATCAATGAAAAATTAAATTTCACTGAAGATGAAAAAATCACGAAGTGCACGATATGTATTTTGATTTGGACGACCATTTTCATAATAAGCCTGAATAAGTTTAACGCGTTGCTCGATTGTGTATCTTTCCATGTTTCAAATTGAGATGCAGATGATTGTAGTTGAAATATGAAGTGTTGTGCCAAAATTGATCAAAATCGCTTAAATTATGCGGCTTCTAGTGCAGAAAAAGTCCAATCGGGAGCAACATTGGTATGGGGGCTATATCTAATTCTGAACCTAATTGACCCATTTTCACCAAAAATGTTTCTAGTTGAAATATAAGGCGTTGCGCCAAATTTGAAGAAAATCTGTTAAAATTTACGGTTTCTAGACCGGAAAATTTCAAATAGGGAGCGAAATTTGTTTGGTGGCTATATCTAACTCTGAACCGATTTGACCCATTTTCACCACAGATATTTCTAACTTAGATAAAAGATGTTGTGCAAAATTTGATCAAAATAGCTTAAATTATGCGGCTTCTAGTGCAGAAAAAGTCCAATCGGGAGCAACATTTGTATGGGGGCTATATATAAATCTGAACCGACTTGACCCATTCTCACCATAGGTGTTTCTAACTTAGATATAAGGTGTTGTGCAAAATTTGATCAAAATCGCTTTAGTTGTGCGGCTTCTAGAGCAGAATATTCGTATGGGGCTATATCTAAATCTGAACCGATTTGCTTCAAATTAAATAGCGTTCGTTCTCGACGTGCAAAAATCGTTTGTGTGAAGATTACATGAATAGATGGACAGACGGACAGACGGACAAAGCTAAATCGACTCAGAAAGTGATTCTAAGTCGATCTGTATAATAAACTACGGCAGGCCCGTGCGCAGGATTTTCCCCTGGGGGGGGGTTTTCATCTACACTCATAAAAAATTTAACCCTATAATGAGTTAAAATTAACTAAAATTTAGGAAACCAAGTACATTTTTACTAAATATAAGTAGAGTTTTGCTGAAATTTTCTTAAATCTAAGTAAATTTTTCCTAAAACCATGTAATTTTTTTTTACTAAATATAAGCAAAATTTTCCTAAAAGTAAGTAAATTTTTACTAAATCTTAGTAAAATTTTGCTGAAAATTTCCTTAAACTAAGTAAATGTTTACTCAAATCAAGTAAATATTTACTCAAACTGAGGACAATTTTTCTGAATTTTTTCCTCAAAACGAGTAAATTTTTACTGAAACTGAGGAAAATTTTATTTTATACAAGGAAAAAGGTGAAATTAAAATAAGTTCAATTTAACTAAAAAAATCAAACAAATAGTTTTGCTTCAGAGTATGCAAAACTGATACAAAAAATGACAACATGAAATATTTCTCAAAAGTTTCATGATGCCTCTGCCATAAGGAGTTGAGCTATTACTCTATGATTGTTGCGAAGACAAGGTATTACACCATGAATGCTGTGAAGACAAGAGAGGCGCCTTTGCAGATTAATACTTGATTAATACTTGAAGCATTTAACAAATAAGTCTCTGCAAACGAACGAGAATTGCTTCTTAAATTAATATTCAAGAATTTTTAAACAATTTCAAATGTTTTTTATAAGTTCATTAATACTTAAATGTATGAAGAACTCGTCATAAAATTCAGTAAACTTTTTAACTTCATTTTAGGAAAAAACACATTTTAAGTTAAAATTTCCTAAATGGATTTTTCCATACAAAAAATTTCTAATCGTTGTAGCGAATTATATCCTTCGGTTTTATGCTCTCCATTGTTGACATATTTTGTTTCTATTATTTTTATGTTCATTGCCACTTATGCAGTCACAAACTAACGTGCGAGAGGATAGCCAAATCAGAAATAAAAAAATGGCTTTAGAAAAAATCTTTTCCAAATTTTCCAGATGACATCCAAATCTGAGAATAGTTTGGCATCAAAAACTCATTTTCGAGCAAATGGTTCATATCCACTTTTGAATATAAACCCTCGATATATATTTTGAAGAAATATTACACAAAAAACGATCAAATTCCTCGGCGATAAACCCTTCAGTACCGCATTTTTTCTATGATAAATGCAGAAAATTGGATATGCTTTTTGACGAAGTATGGGTCTAAATAGGATGTCTAAAGAGTTTTGGGGTTTTTAATTTATACAGGACATGAGTAACAGGATTTTTACTCAAAATCTTTATACGCATATTCCGATTAAATAAAAAATATTTGGAAATGTTTCTTCATTTTTATAATCTTAAACATGTATAAATTCAATTAACAAATACAGTTTTTTGTATTCGATGAAATGCAAGAAGAAACAACTAGAAATTTTAATTCCAAAAAACCAAATAACTGGTATTTTAGAGTATCGTTTTCCTACGTAGATCCAAGTTACTGAATTTGTTGTTTCTCTTTTGACTAATACTTGCTACATATGTACAAAAAATACTAACTCTGAAAAATATTAGACATAAGTGATAAATATAACAAAAATTTTAGTAAGTTAAGACTCATTTCTTCATTTGTCGAAATGGATTTGTATTATAATTGCAAACTCCCAAAACATTGGAAGTAACAGAAAACGTTGTTGTTGCATCTGTGATGAAAATAGGACACATCGGTTCATATTTAGATACAGCTCCATAAAAATGTCCAATAGCAAATGTTACATCGCTCTAGCGCTCTACAAGCATCAAAAAATTATTTGCTTTTATTAAGAATATTTTAGATTTCATTATGATTCTTATCTACACTTTTTTAAAATTACTAAACAATTTTGTTATTAAATTTCCAAACTTTTATTGCAGTACATAATTAAAAGTTCATAAGATATAGCTCTAGTCGAATGTCAAGAAGTGGTATCGGTTAATAAAAATGAAAATTTTCCGAACAATTTGGTGTCCATTAGCGAAATTAGTACTACACAATCTTGAAATTGGCACAATTCGTTTAGTTTGTTTGTATTTTTGATAACCTTTGTCCGAAATTCAAGAAAGATACCACGATTTTTCTATGTATTTTTCGTGTTTTATGATTTTACTGCAAAATTACCATTTCAGACGAGTTATTTTAAAAAAATCTTAAAAATTCTATATTTTATTGCTTCAGAAAGTCTAGAAGGTTTTAAAAAGTATATGTTCGAAACCTCTCTGGGGGGGGTTTGAATTATTTGCTTTTATTAAGAATATTTTAGATTTCATTATGATTCTTATCTACACTTTTTTAAAATTACTAAACGATTTTGTTATTAAATTTCCAAACTTTTATTGCAGTACATAATTAAAAGTTCATAAGATATAGCTCTAGTCGAATGTCAAGAGGTGGTATCGGTTAATAAAAATGAAAATTTTCCGAACAATTTGGTGTCCATTAGCGAAATTAGTACTACACAATCTTGAAATTGGCACAATTCGTTTAGTTTGTTTGTATTTTTCATAACCTTTGTCCGAAATTCAAGAAAGATACCACGATTTTTCTATGTATTTTTCGTGTTTTCATGATTTTACTGCAAAATTACCATTTCAGACGAGTTATTTTAAAAAAATCTTAAAAATTCTATATTTTATTGCTTCAGAAAGTCTAGAAGGTTTTAAAAAGTATATGTTCGAAACCTCTCTGGGGGGGGGTTTGAACCCCCAAAACCCCCCCCCTGCGCACGGCCCTGAACTACGGGTCTATATCGCTTCCTTTTGGGTGCTTCAAACAAATGCACAAAGACATTATACCCTGTTGTGTAGGGTATAAAAATTAAAATTTTGACCCACTGTAAGAAGAAACTTACACCAGCTGGTCTACACGATTATTCTGCAAAACTGGTCTACTCAACACGACCTTTCAGAATTGTAGGGTCGCTATTCTGTTCTAATTATTATTATTATTATGTCCCATGGTTCCTATGTGGATCAAAGGGCTACTATAAAATTATTCATTTCTGTTATTCAAAGTTCCATTCAAATGTTGGTGATTTTACTTTTCTGTCCGTGTTTTACTGACCGTGACAACCCCTCACTAGACGTACTTACAACATCCCACCGATTCAAGTGGCAACATTAGCTCCCTCTACATGTCGCATAAAGACATAATATGTCTACATGGATGTAATTCCAACATTTAGCATTACCCTCGCAACGCATTAGCTCCATTGAAGGAATAAATAAATACCAAAAGTTTCTGAAATGAATCTTTTCCACACAAAAATTTAAATTTCTTTCAAAAACTCAACACAAGTAAAAATATGCTCAATTACGAGAAGTTGTTAATTGATTCAAATATGTTTTCCAAGTAAAATGATTCCCGTAAATGAAGAAGGAAGACCACAATCCATTGTATATTAAAAATAGATTTCGAAATCCAATACCTCTTGCTGACTTGATACCCCAGCTTGCATCCTATGTATAATAGCACAAAGAAAAGCCAAGTAATACTATTTTTGGTACTCACAGCATTTATTTATAATTTAACAATAAAGTGAAATGAAAGAGAGAATGCCACTCAATCACATTATTTACTCGGTCTCACCTTCCTTTCTTCCTTCCTCTCTGCAGTGAATACTCGTACGCATATATATATATGTATATAGTAAACGAAGAAAGTTTAAGGAGCACAACGGAGCACCAAACAATAAAGTTGGAATGAAATGAATGAAATTCAATTAAAGTCAACAACACGTAACTGAAACTTTAATTTTGTTTCACCAGAGCATACAATGCCACCCGGGCTGCCAGGCAGAGAAGGAGGGCATGAACGGCATTCATAAACAACACCAGTAGTCTTGCATGGGAGGAACGCTTTCACAACCAGATGGCGTACCAGTAAACGTGCACTCAGGAGTGGGAATGTGGGTGGATACACACGATAAATACATACGTATTAGATACATGAATATTTGATAATAGCTGGGATCTTAAGGAAGGAACAAAAATCTATGGATAAATGTAGGAGGTTTCCAAATTCTATTTTTGATTTATCTATATCCACCAAAAGAAAAATCAATAAATACTATCCAAAAAGTGGGTAAAATTAATAACAAATAACTGACTTTTCTGCGTGCGAAGTTGCAGGCACTGCTAGTTAAACAAATATTCAGTTACCTAATTTGCAAAGGGAGTTTTCGCTCTATTTAACCAGAAATTTAAAGAAGCATGATTTTAAACAACTAAGGACAGGTTAAAGACCCTACACCACTCCCTCCGTATATACCTCGCTTTGATTACTAAACCCACACTCAATAGCATTACAAAATTTTCTTAAAAGTAGGAAAATTAACTAAGTACGAGTAAAGTTTTCTTATTCCAAAGTCATAGCAAAGAGTTCATTTGCTAGAAAATGACAATGAATCTAATAAACAATTCTTACAATTGTAAACAATTTCCAAGGTTTTAAGCTAGAAAAATATTAAAAAATTTTTTGTATGGAAAAAATTCCATTTAGGAAATTTTAACTAGAAAATGTATTTTTTCTTAAAAATAAGTTAATGTGTTTAATGAAAGTTATGCCCAGTTCTTCATACATTTAAGTATTAATGAACTTATAAAAAATCCCTTGAAATTGTTTAGAAAATTCTTGAATATGAATCTATGAAGCAACTCTCATTCGTTTGCAGATACTTATTTATCAAATAAAGAGCGGTTCAATTTTAAGGGCCGATGTTGATTTTGAATAAAACACAAATTATTTAGGAAATTATTGTCATTTCTTTTTATTATGATACTATTGGTATGGTTCAATTATGTATGGAACAAAATATCGGCCGAATGGCCGCCGTCCAAATTTTCGATGACGCTAAGGCATAATTGAGGTTCTATGCCGTTAATGTGACGAATTATCTCAACCTTTTGCTCTTGAATTGTTACTGGCTTATCGGCGTACACCTTTTATTTCAAATAACCCCAAAGAAAGAAGTCCAACGATGTCAAATGACATGATCTTGGCGGCCAATTGACATTGCCACCAGGTGAGATAACACGGCCATTGAATTTGTCGGGCAAAAGAGCCATTGTTTCGTTAGCTGTGTGGCAAGTGGCACCGTCCTGTTGAAACCACATATCGTCCACATCCATATCTTCCAATTCGGGCCATAAAAAGTTCGTTATCATCTCAAAAAATACGGCCCGATGATGCCGCCAACCCATAGACCGCACCAAACAGTCACTCTATGTTGGTGCATTTGTTTTTCGATAATCACTCTTGGATTATCATTCGCCCAAATGCGGCAATTCTGATTATTGACGAATCCAATGAGGTGAAATGTGGCTCATCACTGAAGATGATTTTCTTCGAAAATTGATCATCCACTGTTGCCATTTCTTGCCACCATTCAGATCATTGACGACGTTTGGAATGGTCAAGAGGCTTTAGTTCTTGAGTCAACTGCACCTTGTAAGCGTGTAAATGTAAGTCTCTATGCATAATGTTCATCAGCGACGAGCGTGAGAGGTGCAATTGTTGGGCACGACGACGAGTTGAGGTGGACGGCTCTTCAGTTCACATTCAACATCGGCCCTTACAATTTAACCACCCTTTACTTCAAGTATTAATCTAAACAACCACTGCGAAGGCGCCTCTCTTGCCTTTGCAGCAATCAGGGAGTAGTAGCTCAACTCTTTATGGCAGAGGTATCATAAATTACTTAAATTTAGTAAAAAATTACTTGGTTTGAGAAAAAATTTACATAGATTTAGGAACATTTCAGAAAACTGATCTTAGATTTAGTATAAAGGTACTGCAATTGTCCTCAGTTTGAGTACATATTTACTTGGTTTGAGGAAAATTAAACTAGAATCAAGTTCAAAGCATTTACTACTTTCAAGGAAAAGTTTGAACTTTATATGAGGAAATATTGCTTTTGCTATTCGCTATACGAAGTTCAAATTTCCTAGATAGTAGTTCATTTTAGGTACTTGACAACGTTGAATTTAATTTATGAAGGCACTATTTCACTGATCATCTAACTGAATACATAACTTTTTTAAACGAACTCAATATTTCCATCATGGTAAAGTACACGAACGAACAACGAATGCAAATTATAAAAATGTACTACCGAAATTCGGAGTCGGTGACCGCAACTTTAAGAGCGTTAACTCCAATTTTCGTTCTTTATTCTCGCCCTAGTAGACAAGCTATAACAAGTTTAGTGAAAAAATTTGAGTCTACATATTCATTGTGTGATGCTGCCGTGCCAGCGAGACAACGGGTTGGTCGAAGTGACGAAAATATACCTGCCGTTCAGGCGTCCGTAACAAACGATCCAAATCAGTCGATTCCACGGCGTTCTCAAGAACTGGACATCGCCAAGACCACTTTATGGCGAATTTTTCGTAAGGATCTTGGTTTATACCCATACAAGATCAAGCTGATTCAAGAATTGAAGCCGATGGATCGTTTGACGCAACATCCGTTCTCCGATTGGGCTCTGAAGAAGATGCACCAAGACGATGAATTTCATCGCAAAATCATCTTCAGTGACGAGGCTAATTTTTGGCTCACCAATAGGCAAAATAAGCGTTATTGGTTTGGTGAAAATTCGCATGTGCTTCATGAATCACCACTTCATCCACAAAAAATAACTGTTTGGTGCGGTTTGCATGCGACTTTCAAATCAAAATACAATCATTCAACTTTCTATAGACGTTATCATATAGTGGGATACCAAATTCAAAGAAAGATTCATATAGTTCACAGTAGTAGGATGTCTAAGTCGACCGTTATATTTTCTTTTGTAATTTTAAGTGGGTTGTCTATTTTAGTAGTAAGATTGGACGGAGTTAGAACTCTGCTAAATCTCGTTGGCGTTGTTGAAGTCGATATGAGCCGATGAAATCGGCGGCGGCGGCTTAAAATCGGTCGGCTTGTATCTCTGCCGGCGGCGATATTTTTTGGGCTATATTTTTTCGTCGACAATAACGATCGTCACGTTACTGTGAATGACGATCGTTATCGCGCCATGATTACCGATTATTTTTGGTCCGAATCGGAAAACATGCACACAGCACACGTTACAATCGATTTATTGAAGAGTAAGTTTGGTGAGCGTATTATCTCAAGAAATGGACCAGTCAATTGGCCGCTTCGTTCGTGCGATTTAACGCTTCTAGACTTTTTTCTTTGGGGCTACGTCAAATCATTGGTCTATGCCAACAAGCCGACGACGTTGGAAGAACTCAGAGTTAACATTGAACGCGAAATAGGGGCAGTTACGGCCGAAATGTCTGACCGGTTCATCGAAAATAGGGATCAACGAATCGACCGCTTCCGACGCACAGTGGGTTGAGCGGTAGGCAAAGTGTATTGTTATTTTTTATTGATGGATATTCATAAATACATAAAAAAGCATAATTAGAAAAAAATTAAAAAAATTGTTGTTTTAATCTTTTATGGCCTTTTTTGTATTTTGGAAAAAGTGGTCTTATATAACAATTTTCGCTGTAACTTTTCAAAGAAAAACGATAAATTAGGAAATGCAATTGAAAATTAGAGCATACTTAATGTGCTTTTAGAAAAAAAATTGTTCTTAAAAAATAAAAATTAATAAATATTTAATCTGTATTTATATACCCAAAATTTTAAATTAAAATCCGATTTTTTTCTTCAAATTCCATAATTCCACACATTTAAAAAAAGTTACATTAGAAAATATTATTATATCTTATTGATCAATATTCATAAACAAAAACCATAGTATAAAAATAAAACAAACAACCATTACAGGAAAAAAATAATTAAAAAAAATATAATTGTACGGTTTTTTTATTTACTTCATTTCATTAATTTTAAAAGTATTATTAACTTCATAATCATCATTTACTTCACAACCATTATAAAATTAATTTACTTAATAATAATCATTTACTTCTTAACCATCATACAATTCGTTAAAATAATCTTCATCTTCATTATCTTCATCATCTTCGTCACCATTATCATTTTCATTTTGGGTAAGAATGAGTAACTCCAATGCAGTCTGAGGCATTTGCAGTATTTTCTTTTTACAACTCTTCCTCTTGCTCGAAATAAATGGATCTGAACTTAAAAGAAATCTATTAAAGACGTCTTCTATTGTATTTTCCCGACTGAATTTACGGGAAAAGTGCTCCCTATAGCTTTTGAAGTCCTTATTTCTGGCTTCCTGAGATTCTTCAGTTAGCTGACCAATAGGCAATGGTGCAAGCGCTACAATTTTTAACAAATAGCCATGCAGTGTCTTTAGCGAAATTTGAAAATTTTTCAATATTGACCTCAATACCACTAGAAACAACTATTAATATTGTGTGCATATTTTTTATCAATTGTAAATCAATTTTTGTAATTTCTGCAGATACTTCAGCATTCTTAAAAAAACGCCTTGCCGAATTACCATCGTTTGAGTTTCCAAAGCCTGGTTTTGGTTGGTCAACAATCAATCCAATTTTCTCTCGGAATTCCCTTTGAATGCGTTTTTTTGTATCAGCAATAATTTTTTTTCATCATCACATCTAGTTTGCCATTTTTTAATCAGAAGTTTATATGACAAGTGAATAAGACAGTCATAAAATCGTATCCAGCCATGAAGGACATATAAACCAAACTGCATGTTATCTATATTTACAACTTTTGCAATCAGTTCATCAATATTGTTAAACTCTTTGCTTGTAGCGCCACATATATAACACTTTTGTGTGGACTTTGTGTCTATTATAGCATTACAGACCTTACCGTCAATCATCACGAGAATTAGTTCGTGATTAGTTTTCACTAATCTCTCTCCAACTAGTATTACGGAATCGACAAGAGCCTTTATTTCAGTCTCCACTCTTTCTTTTTCGAGTTTAATACTGTTGAACGTTTCTTTCATAGGCCTACAAAATCGAGTGGAAGACGGACGAGGATTTTGCCAAATTGTTTTATTTCCACAAACTAATTTCAATGGTACAAGCGATGTTATAAATACTGAAGAATCTGAAAGGCTTGTTTATATGCACTGTGTCCTGAACTTCCATCAAAGCCCCACTTAGAGTATAAAGTCATCTTAGACAGTTCTTCATTGTCTAACAAATTAAAATCCAAATTTTTTATCGAAAAAATACGCTCAGTGGTATGGTCTAATAGTGCTTGTAAATTGACTTGCGCTGACGTTTCAGTAATTTTTATTTCGTCTCGTTCTGGATAACTTTTTTTATCTGCTTGGACTATTGTATACGATGGAAATTTCTCCGGCGCGGCTTTTCTAATTACATTATATTGGTGTCGAGTTAGCTTCGCTTCTACCAAGACGGAAAGAGCTTCCTCCGCACTTAATTGCTGTGGTGATACCTGTTTTAAACTTTTTCTGTATTTTTTCGCTCTTGTTGGAGATGATATTATTTCCTTAACTATTTTTGACTCATCTGTTTTTCCAGCAGCTCTTAAGCTCATTTGTGTAGCGTGTGCCAAAACAGACAATGGAGTATTATCTCTTATATCTTTACATTTCTTTCCTTTAGTTTTTTTCTGTACACTCATAAAATTGGAGATCATGCCGACCTCTTTTTTATGTTTGTGCTGGTGGGCATTAAAGGAAATTGAAGCATCAAGCCAATTCTTGTTATTTTGTAAAAAAAACTTGATCCGTTCTATGACATTTTTGCCACCGAATCTTATATTGTGTGCAAAAATTATTAAATCTTTTGGTAAAATCTACAATATCTGAAGGGTCAACGCGTGTGATTACTTCCCACCTCAGAAGATTAAATCGATCTTGAAGTGATTTTTGTTCTGAATTCTTCATAAAGTTATGTAACTCATGGCGAGATATAAAAATTGTTTTGGGACTTGTTCCTGAAATTAGTCAAATTTTCAGTCGTTTAAAATTTGCAAAATACTATTCGTTTTCCCTTGTACCGAATAATTTACAAACACACAACACTTTCAATAAATAACATCACATTAAACAAAACATTGACAGTCAATAAAAAAATAAATGAACGTGGCTGTACCGAATCTTAAATACCCTACGTATTAAATTCTTACCAATTAATTATCAATACATTGGTAGATGGAACATCATCAGCTTAAACCAAGATGACAACAGTACTCGTATGTTCGCATGTATGTACATGACCAACATTTATCATGTAGGGTTCAAATGAAAAACTAAACTAAATAGAGATGGAAGCGTGATCAAATTTATTTTTCAAAACAGTGTACGTGTGTAAAATATAATTTTCTCATATTATTCAGATTTTCAAACGAAGCTTTGTAAGTAATTTGGAATTAATTAATTAATTTTTTTTTTCGTGAGTGCGCGTGATTTAAAATTACTCACGCACCCATCTCTAATAAACTGCACACTCAGTAGCTACAATAACAAATACTAAAGGGAATATAAAGACAAAAGATAATAAGGTCAAAGTGATTTTTTGTTTGTTTTATTTTTTCACATATATTTTTAGCGACTGGAGTTATTTTACAAATTCTTTAATAAGTCAAAAAATGCAACAAAAAGGCAAAAAGATGTTCTGGAATTTAAAAAATACCTCATTTTTGGAGCAATTTCCTTATTTTTTTTAATATTTCCAAAACATTTATCTAAACAAACAAATATTTATCATATGCTCAAATACCTGAAGTAGACGGCTCCATAATAAAATTTTCACTTTTAGAAGTCTTAATTAAAAAAATTATCACTGGAAATATGCAAATTTTCACTTTTAACCAATGCGCGCAAAAATAATAATAATTACTGAACTTTGAAGAAACACTGCAAATAAAGTAAACAACTAAGAACTTTTATTTTGGCAATTAGTGATGTAGAATTTTATCTTCTTTCACCAGGTACCAAATACGGTTATTAAAGTTAAAGTTCATCTTTTGAATTAATCGCCACTTTTGATGGATTTCAACCCTCTGTGCGACGTGACCGCGGTAGCCATATGAAAGAAGACGAGTTCCATTCATAAATGTTTTGATATTATTTCAAGTCAATCATAAAGTTTTGGAAATATCTCAAATGGTTTGCGTTTTATTTATAACAAATAAAAACGGCGTTATGTTCGGCCGGGCCGAACTTTATATAACCTTCACAATGGATTGCATTCCACAGAGGCTGTGGATTTTTGTAGAAGTGCGGTAACATTACAGGAAAATTACTATTTTTAAATATAACCAAACCAAAACAAATAAAACAAGTAAGGAAAGGCTAAAGTCGGGCGGGGCCGACTATATGATACACTCCACTTTCCAACCGAATACAGTCCAACTCGGTAATAAAGTGGAAACGGGAAGAATTTTTGTATGTTTCCTAATCATAGGCTAATACAACCTGGTTCGATTTGTCAAATCGATAAGAATATTTGTATCGGGGCTATATCCAAACATGGAAAAATTTGACTAAATTTCACAATAAGTTCTTCCAGTTCAAATATAAGGTGTTATGCTCACTTTGAAGAAATTCGGTGAAAATTCGTGGTTTGTGGGGGCGGAAAAAGTTAAATCGGGATCGAAATTTGTAGGGGAGCTATATATAAATCTGAGCCGATCTAACACATTTTCACCACAGGCGTTTCTAGTTGAAATATAAGACGTTTTGCCAATTTTGAAGAAAATCTCTTGTAGAGTGAAAAGATTAAAATCGGGAGTGAAATTCGTATGGGAGCTATATGTAAATCTGAACCGATCTGACCCATTTTCACTATGGGTGTTTCTAGGACAAATATAATATATTTCGCCTAATTTGAAGAGGATCTGTTAAAATATGTGGTTTCTAGAGCGAAAAAAGTCAAATCGGGAGCGAAATTTGTATGGGAGCTATATATAAATCTGAACCGATCTGCCCCATTTTTACCACAGGTGTTTCTAGTTGAAATATAAGATGTTTTGCCAAATCTGAAGACAATCTGATACAATATGTGGTTTCTAGAGCGGAAGAAGTCAAATCGGGAGCGAAATTTTTATGTGAGCTATATATAAATCTGAACCGATCTGACCCATTTTCACCACAGGTGTTTCTAGTTGAAATATAAAATGTTTTGCCAATTTGGAAGAAAATCTGTTGTACTATGTGGTATCTAGAGTGAAAAGTGTCAAATCGGGAGTGAAATTCGTATGGCGGCTATATCTAAATCTGAGCCGATTTGACCCATTTTTACCATAGTTGTTTCTAGTTGGAATATAAAATGTTTTGCCAATTTTGAAGAAAATATGTTGTAATATGTGGTATCTAGAGTGAAAAGTGTCAATTCGGGAGTGAAATTCGTATGGGGGCTATATCTAAATCTGAACCGATTTTCTTAAAATTAAAAAGCGTTCGTTCTTATCCCGAAAAACATCGTTGTGCAAAGTTTCATTTGGTTCTGTCTACAATTGCGACCTGTATCGTGATTACAAGAATAGATGTACAGACGGACAGACAGACAGACGGACATTGCTAAATCGATTCAAAAAGTGATTCTAAGTCGATCGGTATAATTAACAACGGGTCTATCTCTCTTCCTTTTGGGTGTTACAAACAAATGCACAAAGACATAATACTCTCGTGGAGTGTATAAATATTGAAAAAATAATTTTATAAATAAATATAATATTTTTATTATTTCAAAACACACTTATAAGGCAAGGCTACCAATACGTTCATACTATGTATATCGAAATAATACTTCAATTCGACTCAAACAGTAAATATAGGAGATAAATCTTAAAAAAAGCGTAAATACCATAAATATTGGTAGATAGTGGGTGCTACAGATGGTTGTATTTCCATCCTATTTTAATTCCAAAAGTACAAATTTTGAAAATCCATTATCTGACGTACACAGGGTAAGATAACCTAACTTCATGAGTCAACCTATTTTTGCCGTAAAAGTAAAAAAGTACGAATTTGGATTTTTTATTTTGCGTGTCTATGCATTCAGAATGTATACACTGATGTTCATGATTCTAGCTGCGGTAATTTGGTTGGTATCATTTTTATCCATTTTTTCCATTTTACCCCATAAGAGTACGACTTTCTAAAAGCTCTTTATTTTACTTGTCTACGAAATTAGAGGAATTTATATCATTATAGCTGTGGCCGTTTAGTTGGTACCATTTTAATCCCCTTTTTCACATTTTACCCCCTATAGAGTACGAATTTCTAAATTTTCTTTATTTTACGTGTCTACGCAATTAGAGGGATGTACACACTGAATTTCATCATTCTAGCTGTAGCCGTTTAGTTGGTACCATTTTTATCCCTCTGTTCCCATTGTATCCCTTGAAAGTACGAATTTGGAAAACAATTAATTTTTCGCTCCGAATTTCATGACTTTAGCAGCAGTCATTTGGTTGGTACATTTTTTATACCTTTTTTCATTTTAAGCTCAAAATGTACGAATTTCGAAAATTACTTTATTTTACATGTCTATGCAATCAGAGGAATGTATATACCGACTTTCATTATTCTAGGTGTAGCCTTTTGGTACCATTTTATCCCTCTATTCCAACTTTACCCCTTAATTTGGGTATAATAATTTTCTCTTACGTATCTGCTCAATTAGAGGAATGTACACACCGAATTGTGTGATTCTAACTGTTTTCGTTTGATAGGTACAATTTGTATCCCTTTTTGCCGCATTTCACCCCCTACGAATAAGAATCACCCTATGGTGCACGTTTTTGTTAAGAGGGGGAATGCGCATACCCAATATCAAGTATGTACAAGCAGACATATTGAAAATACATGCTTATGGGTATTTTGAGTCCTTGTGAGGGAAAATTTTTTCCCTCTGGACCAATTTCGCCCAGTTACAATCCTCAGCGATTTGCGACTATAAGACGCATTTATGGACATTTTGGACGTCCTAGCTCCTTTCGTTTAGATGCTAGCGTGCGCACATGGTCTGATCGTTTTGGAATTCTATGACTATCTAAAATATATATACTTTATAGGGTCTCAGGTCGATATTTCAAGGTGTTACAAATGGAATGACAAAGTTAGTGTATCCCTATCCTGGAGGTGGAGGGTATACAAACAGTTGCCCAGTCCTTATTGGACAACCCTTTAGTTCTCATTCACGGTAGGTATACCTAGTTGAAATATATTATGTTCTGCACAATTTGATCAAGATCCGATGTAAGATGTAGTTTCTAGAGCTGGAATAGAGTAGAATGGGCCCATTTGGGTTATACCAAAGTATGGACCATATATTTGATTTTCATAGTATGTATAATTAGTTGAAATATAACTTAACCTGCAGAATTTAAAAAATTCGTATGAAAAATGTAGGTCCTCGAACGGTAATAATAAAAATGGGGGTCATTTGTAAGGGTGCTACATTAAAAAGTGGGCTCATATAGATCACTTTCAAAGTTGGTATTCTTAGTTGAAATATTACATGATCTGCCAAATGTTATCGGATCCAATGCACGATGTGGGTTCCTGAGCTATAGTTTAGAAGAATGTGGGCTATACCAAATGCTCGATTGTGAATTCGACACCAAATTCATTCATCGCACATGGTTTGCAATTGGTCAGTGTGCTTTTTACACCGCGAGCATTCTTTATGCGGTCTTGAAAAGGATTCTGGAGCGTTAGATAGTCTTGATCACAGTTTCATCTTTCCTAAATTAGTTCCACTACCACTGCAACACACGGGTTATCCTATGCTGATTTACCCATTACTCTATACATGAATGGCAAATTCCTTTATCGTCCTCTCGCCAGCATGATGAAAACTTAATCCGCCGCCGAAGCATACACAAAATGAACTTGTTTGTATGACAGGATATAAAAGGACTTATGTCCAGTGTGGCCATAAACGGATGTGCACATATCATGTAAGTGTATGTGCTTATCTCTTGGGTATTTGGTCGGTCGCACAGAACGTGGACACCGTATGTCCACTGCCACTCCGATATGCTGACTGTCCTTGCACTGCCCTCCAACGTCTCGATGGTATTAAATGATTTATACGAACAAAGGAAGTGTACCCTCATTTGGTGCAAATCACCTTTGCGGGAATCTAAATAGGATGAACTGTGAAAGTACCATTCAAGTGGTGTGGCCAAGGTTTCACTTATATTAGATAGAGAGAGAGAAAATAATTGTAAAATTCTTTACAACGTGTTGTCCACATTCATGTAATTTCCACTTCAACATCAACAACACATGTAACGATTTCTGTTGTAATTTGTGTAACTCAAAAAGTAAGGACCGCCTACAAGATACCCTGCTCCACACTCTACGCCATCACATGCTTTTGAATGTCAACCTACATGTTTCAAAATGACTTCTCTCTTGTCGTGTAGAAGTTTTGAGAATTTTTTTGCAGTGGGTGGGTTGTCGATCGATACGCTCATTTGAATGGCACGGACATAACAAATCATTATGGCTGTTCTTCTTTAAGACTGGATAACTAAGCTGTGATAACAAAAGTCTAACTAAAATATTAAAATTTCACTGAAAATAAAAAATTCTTTTTTTTAAATTGTCGCCAAAAGCAATATCAATGTGTGTGTTTGTGTGAAAACAAATTAAAAAAATAATTTTGTGTTAGCCTTAATAATTATCCAGTGTAAGTCATAATTATGGTTATCAAGGCTAAGTCCAATAAAGTCAACACAACATATTTTTTTGAAAATTTGTTTTGACACATATATTTATATTGTAGTTGGCGACAATGTGGAAAAAGAATTTTTTATATTGAGCAAAAAAAATAAATTTTTATTAACGTTTTTGTTATCACTGCTTGTTATCCCGGCTTAAAGAAAAACAGCCCTATCAGTTCCATATGTGACAGCGCATAGAGAAAGGGACCTAAGAGTAAAAAATAAATTTTCACTTTTTTTTATGTGGACAACATCTGAGCATCGAATGAGACCGATCCCATGCCCCAAAAGTGTTCCCTTCCAGAGATATGCGCGTTTTATGAAAGTGTGGTACACCAAAGATACACGTATTTAAATATTTAAAATGGCTCTCCTGAACAAAACCGGTTTTTACCCTTAGGTCCCTTTCTATTTTGCGCGTCACATATATAAAAAGTACTGATTATTATTTTCAAATTTCTGGTTTTATTGGAAATTTTGAACTTTGTCATTTAATAACACAGTACAACATTTTTCAGTTCGTTGATTTTCAATGATAATAAAGGATAACAATTTGAAAGGACTTTTTTATCCTTTTTTGGTCCATATGGTAAAAATAAAAAATCTAGGAAGAAACTTCAAAATGTCACCTTTCATTTGATAGCCATGTTGTGATAATACGACTTGCACAAAAACGGCGAAAATTCATGGAAGGGGGCATGTCCTTTGCAACTTCGAAGTCCTTTTAAAAGAAAATTCGACCAGAGAATGAAAAACTGAGTATGAGGTTTTGGCATGGTGGATGTGCAAAAAGTGCTGTTCAACGGTGGAATCATTCAAAAGATATTGAATATAAAGAGTGATTTTTTTGAGGTTAGGATTTTCATGCATTAGTATTTGACAGATCACGTGGGATTTCAGACATGGTGTCAAAGAGAAAGATGCTCAGTATGCTTTGACATTTCATCATGAATAGACTTACTAACGAGCAACGCTTGCAAATCATTGAATTTTATTACCAAAATCAGTGTTCGGTTCGAAATTTTACGCAAAGATCTTGGTGTAAAACCGTATAAAATACAGCTCGTGCAAGAACTGAAGCCAAACGATCTGCCACAACGTCGAATTTTCAGTGAATGGGCGCCTTTAGACTATTTTTTGTGGGGCTACGTCAAGTCTAAAGTCTACAGAAATAAGCCAGCAACTATTCCAGCTTTGGAAGACAACATTTCCGAAGAAATTCGGGCTATTCCGGCCGAAATGCTCGAAAAAGTTGCCCAAAATTGGACTTTCCGAATGGACCACCTAAGACGCAGCCGCGGTCAACATTTAAATGAAATTATCTTCAAAAAGTAAATGTCATGGACCAATCTAACGTTTCAAATAAAGAACCGATGAGATTTTGCAAATTTTATGCGTTTTTTTTTTAAAAAAAGTTATCAAGCTCTTAAAAAATCACCCTTTACTTATATTCCATAGCTATTATCTATATATATAAAAGAGTTGCGTTACTGACTGACTGACTGACTGACTGACTGACTGACTGACTGACTGACTGACTGACTGACTGACTGACTGACTGACTGACTGACTGACTGACTGACTGACTGACTGACTGACTGACTGACTGACTGACTGACTGACTGACTGACTGACTGACTGACTGACTGACTGACTGACTGACTGACTGACTGACTGACTGACTGACTGACTGACTGACTGACTGACTGACTGACTGACTGACTGACTGACTGACTGACTGACTGACTGACTGACTGACTGACTGACTGACTGACTGACTGACTGACTGACTGACTGACTGACTGACTGACTGACTGACTGACTGACTGACTGACTGACTGACTGACTGACTGACTGACTGACTGACTGACTGACTGACTGACTGACTGACTGACTGACTGACTGACTGACTGACTGACTGACTGACTGACTGACTGACTGACTGACTGACTGACTGACTGACTGACTGACTGACTGACTGACTGACTGACTGACTGACTGACTGACTGACTGACTGACTGACTGACTGACTGACTGACTGACTGACTGACTGACTGACTGACTGACTGACTGACTGACTGACTGACTGACTGACTGACTGACTGACTGACTGACTGACTGACTGACTGACTGACTGACTGACTGACTGACTGACTGACTGACTGACTGACTGACTGACTGACTGACTGACTGACTGACTGACTGACTGACTGACTGACTGACTGACTGACTGACTGACTGACTGACTGACTGACTGACTGACTGACTGACTGACTGACTGACTGACTGACTGACTGACTGACTGACTGACTGACTGACTGACTGACTGACTGACTGACTGACTGACTGACTGACTGACTGACTGACTGACTTATCATTGACCAGCCCCCAGACCAAACGGCTGAAGCCAGGGTCATGAAATTTTCAGGGTAGTTCTCAAATATGATGTAGACGTCGACTAAGAAAGGGTTTTACGAAATTCGTACTTTTAGGGGATAAAATGGCCCAAAAAGGAATAAACATCGAACCTTCGTCCTGACTAAACGGCAGTAGCTATAAACATGAAATTCGGTGAGTTCCTTGCAATGATCATGCAGACGAGCTACAAATAGGGATTTTTCATAACACTAGTCAACAGTCAAAATGTACTCGGGCTGCGATAATTTTTTCTGTGTAGATAACCTTGACATGAGCTCGAAAAACGCAATAAAAATTTTTTTTTTCGTTTGGTTTTTTTTTTATTATTTTTTTTTTAAATTTTAAAAATTTTTTTTTGGTTAATTTGTTTCGTCCGGCATAACTCGGGAACCACTAGCCCGATTTAATTGAATTAAATTTTAAAAAATTTAAAATTACAATTCCCTTAATCTGTTCATATATTGTTTTCCTATACAAGCAACAGTTTCCAAGTTAAAAATGAATATATAAAGGAAAAAACTTATTTTTTGCCTAAAGATTTAATTTTTTTTTTTTTTAAATCCATAAAAAATCCAAAATGAAAAAAAATGTCAAATCTTATTACTTTTACGTAAAGTCACATAACCTATGAGCAAAATGAGACAAAGATCATGAAAATCGATGCACGCGTTTCGCTTTTATTCGCAATTGAGTAAATGTATGAATTTCAAAAATTTTAAAATTTTTTTTTTGGTTAATTTGTTTCGTCCGGCATAACTCGGGAACCACTAGCCCGATTTAATTGAATTAAATTTTAAAAAATTTAAAATTACAATTCCCTTAATCTGTTCATATATTGTTTTCCTATACAAGCAACAGTTTCCAAGTTAAAAATGAATATATAAAGGAAAAAACTTATTTTTTGCCTAAAGATTTAAATTTTTTTTTTTTTAAATCCATAAAAAATCCAAAATGAAAAAAAATGTCAAATCTTATTACTTTTACGTAAAGTCACATAACCTATGAGCAAAATGAGACAAAGATCATGAAAATCGATGCACGCGTTTCGCTTTTATTCGCAATTGAGTAAAGGTATGAATTTCAAAAATTTGCTCGACATATGCACAACTTTGTCTATGGTAAGGTTTTTTCTTTCGCGGCTGTCCCAAAGGCAGAGAAAACAACAGTACTTTGTGAATCCACCTTGTAATCCACAAAGGATACCGATAACCTTAAGGTCGGCACAAACTTTCCAATCGTGCCTCTCATAGTTAAGGCACTTTAGTAGATTGTCCATGACTTCGTATGTTTCCTTGGTGTCAACGGCATGAGCAATTGGAATCGAAGGTTTCTCTTTGCCGTTGTGCAGTAAAATTGCTTTAAGGCTCTGCTTGTTGCTGTCGATGAAAAGACGCCACTCTCCTGGATCGTAAGAGTACCCGAGTTCACCAAATAATCTGGGAATGTCCTTACAAAAACAGATGTTGTCTTTTTTTGTGTAGTGCCTTGCGTATGGTTCATGACGCTTCCTGTAGATTGTTGTCACCACACCAGGAGCCAAGAAACCGAACTGTTGCATGCGCGATGCATGCAACTCTGCATCTTCCTTGGAGAGTTTCAATTCTCTAACCCAATCGTTCAGTTCTGCTTGGGAACATAAGCGTTGACCTCCATGCAATGTATATGTTGACTCGCATTCTGATGTGGTTTCTACTGTCTCCGGATCTGATGTTGAATGTATCGCCTCATTATTAGATGCCCATCTTGAAACGGACGGTTGCGGGTCCACTGGTTCTTCGGAAAATGGCACTGGAAAATTCACTGTTGAAACAGCAGCGTAAGTCCATCGTATATTTTTTCCCACGCCTGTTTTTTTGCTAAGACAGAAGTAGCAATCTGTTACATGGCAAAGCGGAGCTCTCCAAAGCATTGGCATGATGATTCTCGGCTGTCGTCTGAAAGAATTTCAATAATAAGTTATATATGTTCTTGAATTTCGTAATCTACACTTACCTTGAGTCAGCTAGCTGTACGTAGCACCTTGGACATAGAGCACTTGGTGTCCACCGCTCATCTATGTTTGAGACCTTTAAATTGAAGCTCTCTTCAAATGAATCTCTCAATTTAGGTGAAAAACAACGCTTGTTTTTTTCAGAAACGTATTCTCCGCACATGTAACAAAAATTACTTGGATTGGTATTGCATTCAAATCCTCGCGAACGTTTGCTCATTTTAACTATCGCGTTCGTCGACACTTGTTGAATGAGTAAAATCGATCAATGAAGACCTATTTATACTGTGTATTGTTTAGTATTTTACTGACAGGTACTTATAAATGGGTGTATATTTTTTTACGGTGGCTACATACCTGTTTCACCATGTGTGAGTCTTAAATTTTCCGAATAATGACCACCCTTAAATGTGGGTTGCATTTCTGTAAAAAAATCATACAGGTAGCCAACGGAAAACCCAAATAATTAAAAAAGTCCCCTTTCCTTTTTTCCTTTTAATTGTTCACGCACATTTATTAGCGTTTATTACTTTGCTTACGCAATCATAAAAATTAAATAACCCTTTGTTTATTCCGTTTTGTTAATTCTGAGAATAAAAAAAAAAGAAAAAACCTTACCATAGACAAAGTTGTGCATATGTCGAGCAAATTTTTGAAACGCGTGCATCGATTTTCATGATCTTTGTCTCATTTTGCTCATAGGTTATGTGACTTTACGTAAAAGTAATAAGATTTGACATTTTTTTTCATTTTGGATTTTTTATGGATTTAAAAAAAAAAAAAATTAAATCTTTAGGCAAAAAATAAGTTTTTTCCTTTATATATTCATTTTTAACTTGGAAACTGTTGCTTGTATAGGAAAACAATATATGAACAGATTAAGGGAATTGTAATTTTAAATTTTTTAAAATTTAATTCAATTAAATCGGGCTAGTGGTTCCCGAGTTATGCCGGACGAAACAAATTAACCAAAAAAAAATTTTAAAATTTTTGAAATTCATACCTTTACTCAATTGCGAATAAAAGCGAAACGCGTGCATCGATTTTCATGATCTTTGTCTCATTTTGCTCATAGGTTATGTGACTTTACGTAAAAGTAATAAGATTTGACATTTTTTTTCATTTTGGATTTTTTATGGATTTAAAAAAAAAAAAATTTAAATCTTTAGGCAAAAAATAAGTTTTTTCCTTTATATATTCATTTTTAACTTGGAAACTGTTGCTTGTATAGGAAAACAATATATGAACAGATTAAGGGAATTGTAATTTTAAATTTTTAAAATTTAATTCAATTAAATCGGGCTAGTGGTTCCCGAGTTATGCCGGACGAAACAAATTAACGAAAAAAAAATTTTTAAAATTTAAAAAAAAAATAATAAAAAAAAAAACCAAACGAAAAAAAAAATTTTTATTGCGTTTTTCGAGCTCATGTAAAGGTTATCTACACAGAAAAAATTATCGCATCCGGAGTACATGAATTTTTTTTCAATTTGTTGAGTAGTGTAATTTGTACGAGCGGGACAAAAAGGGATAAAAATGGTACCAACTAAAGTATTACAGCTAGAAACGTGAAATTTGGTATGTAAATTCCTCTGACCATATAGAAACGAAGTAAAATTGGATTTTTCGAAATTTGTACTTTTAAGGGACGAGCGGGACAAAAAGGGATAAAAATGGTACCAACTAAAGTATTACAGCTAGAAACGTGCAATTTGGTATGTAAATTCCTCTGACCATATAGAAACGAAGTAAAATTGGATTTTTCGAAATTTGTACTTTTAAGGGACGAGCGGGACAAAAAGGGATAAAAATGGTACCAACTTAAGTATTACAGCTAGAATCGCGAAATTTGGTATGTAAATTCCTCTGACCATATAGAAACGAAGTAAAATTGGATTTTTCGAAATTTGTACTTTTAAGGGACGAGCGGGACAAAAAGGGATATAATTGGTACCAACTAAAGTATTACAGATAGACACGTAAAATTTGGTATGTAAATTCCTCTGACCATATAGAAACGTAGTAAAATTGGATTTTTCGAAATTTGTACTTTTAAGGGGCAAGTGGGACAAAAAGGGATAAAAATGGTACCAACTTAAGTATTACAGCTAGAATCGTGAAATTTGGTATGTAAATTCCTCTGACGATATAGAAACGAAGGAAAATTGGATTTTTCGAAATTTGTACTTTTAAGGGACGAGCGGGACAAAAAGGGATAAAAATGGTACCAACTAAAGTATTACAGCTAGAATCGTGAAATTTGGTATGTAAATTCCTCTGACCATATAGAAACGAAGTAAAATTGGATTTTTTGAAATTTGTACTTTTAAGGGACGAGCGGGACAAAAAGGGATATAAATGGTACCAACTAAAGTATTACAGCTAGAAACGTAAAATTTGGTATGTAAATTCCTCTGACCATATAGAAACGTAGTAAAATTGGATTTTTCGAAATTTGTACTTTTAAGGGGCAAGTGGGACAAAAAGGGATAAAAATGGTACCAACTTAAGTATTACAGCTAGAATCGTGAAATTTGGTATGTAAATTCCTCTGACGAAATAGAAACGAAGTAAAATTGGATTTCTCGAAATTTGTACTTTTAAGGGACGAGCGGGACAAAAAGGGATAAAAATGGTACCAACTAATGTATTACAGCTAGAAACGTGAAATTTGGTATGTAAATTCCTCTGACCATATAGAAACGAAGTACAATTGGATTTTTCGAAATTTGTACTTTTAAGGGACGAGCGGGACAAAAAGGGCTAAAAATGGTACCAACTAAAGTATTACAGCTAGAAACGTGAAATTTGGTATGTTAATTCCTCTGACCATATAGAAACGAAGTAAAATTGGATTTTTCGAAATTTGTACTTTTAAGGGACGAGCGGGACAAAAAGGGATAAAAATGGTACCAACTAAAGTATTACAGATAGAATCGTGAAATTTGGTATGTAAATTCCTCTGACCATATAGAAACGAAGTAAAATTGGATTTTTCGAAATTTGTACTTTTAAGGGACGAGCGGGACAAAAAGGGATATAAATGGTACCAACTAAAGTATTACAGCTAGAAACGTGAAATTTGGTATGTTAATTCCTCTGACCATATAGAAACGAAGTAAAATTGGATTTTTCGAAATTTGTACTTTTAAGGGACGAGCGGGACAAAAAGGGATAAAAATGGTACCAACTAAAGTATTACAGATAGAATCGTGAAATTTGGTATGTAAATTCCTCTGACCATATAGAAACGAAGTAAAATTGGATTTTTCGAAATTTGTACTTTTAAGGGACGAGCGGGACAAAAAGGGATATAAATGGTACCAACTAAAGTATTACAGCTAGAAACGTAAAATTTGGTATGTAAATTCCTCTGACCATATAGAAACGTAGTAAAATTGGATTTTTCGAAATTTGTACTTTTAAGGGGCAAGTGGGACAAAAAGGGATAAAAATGGTACCAACTTAAGTATTACAGCTAGAATCGTGAAATTTGGTATGTAAATTCCTCTGACGATATAGAAACGAAGTAAAATTGGATTTTTCGAAATTTGTACTTTTAAGGGGAGAGCGGGACAAAAAGGGATAAAAATGGTACCAACTAAAGTATTACAGCTAGAATCGTGAAATTTGGTATGTAAATTCCTCCGACCATATAGAAACGAAGTAAAATTGGATTTTTCGAAATTTTTACTTTTAAGGGGCAAACGGGACAAAAAGGGATAAAAATTGTGCCAACTAAAGTATTACAGCTAGAATCGTGAAATGTGGTATGTAAATTCCTCTGACCATATAGAAACGAGGTAAAATTGGATTTTTCAAAATTTGTACTTTTAAGGGACGAGCGGGACAAAAAGGGATAAAAATGGTACCAACTAAAGTATTACAGCTAGAATCGTGAAATTTGGTATGTAAATTCCTCTGACCATATAGAAACGAAGTAAAATTTGATTTTTCGAAATTTGTAATTTTAAGGGACGAGCGTTACAAAAAGGGATAAAAATGGTACCAACTAAAGTATTACAGCTAGAAACGTAAAATTTGGTATGTAAATTCCTCTGACCATATAGAAACGTAGTAAAATTGGATTTTTCGAAATTTGTACTTTTAAGGGCAAGCGAGACAAAAAGGGATTAAATGGTACCAACTTAAGTATTACAGCTAGAATCGTGAAATTTGGTATGTAAATTCCTCTGACGATATAGAAACGAAGTAAAATTGGATTTTTCGAAATTTGTACTTTTAAGGGGAGAGCGGGACAAAAAGGGATAAAAATGGTACCAACTAAAGTATTACAGCTAGAATCGTGAAATTTGGTATGTAAATTCCTCCGACCATGTAGAAACGAAGTAAAATTGGATTTTTCGAAATTTTTACTTTTAAGGGACAAGCGGGACAAAAAGGGATACAAATGGTACCAACTAAAATATTACAGCTAGAATCGCGAAATTTGGTATGTAAATTCCTCTGACCATGTAAAAGCGCAGTATAATTGAATTGTTCGAAATTTGTACTTTTTAGGGGGTAGGCGGGACAAAAAGGGTTCCAATTTAAGAATTGCAGCTAAAGTCGGGAAATTTGGAGTGTAAACTGTTTGTAAAGCGCAATCTAAATGGATTTTTTGAAATTTTCTTATAGGGGGTGAGCAACAATGGATAAAAGTAGTATCAACTAAAGTATTGGAGCTATAGTCGTGAAATGTGGTGTGTAAGTTCCACTGACAACGAGAAGCACAAATCTAAACGAATTTTTCTAAGATTGTACTTATAAACAATGAGCGGGATAATAATAGTACCAAATAAAATATTTCAGCTATAGTCGTGAAATTTTGTGTTTAAATTTCTCTGACAACGTAGACAACGTGTGTGAGTGCTAGCTAATATGAGGTTACCAAATTACTTTTTTAGATTATCTATATCCACCAAAAGAAAATTAAATAAATACTATCCAAAAACTATGACGGATAAAATTAAAAAATAACTGGCTTTTTTCGTGGGCGAAGCAGCGGGTACTGCTAGTTTTTTATAAAATACTACCACCAATACGAAAAAGTTTTCAATTGTCACTGTGAAAAATCACAAAAAATTACTATAACCGTCCAATAATTCGGCCAATAAGTTACTCTAAGACAAGAATCAAAATTTATATTTAAAAAGATTTCAAGTGTATATTATTTCAAAAAAAGGACAAAAATCCAACACAAAAAATTACACGGGAAAAACATGATTTTTTAGGAATGGCACAATAACAGAGCTGAACAGCTGATTACAATTTTTATACCCTCCACCTCCAGGATGGGGGTATATTCACTTTGTCATTCCGTTTGTAACACCTTGAAATATGCATCGGAGACCCCATAAAGTATATATATTCTGGGTCGTGGTAAAATTCTAAGACGATATAGCCATGTCCGTCTGTCTGTCCGTTGAAAGCACGATAGCGGCCGAACGAAATGAGCTAGGAGGTTCAAGTTTTTCCTAAATGTGTCTTATGGTTGTAGATCGGTTGGGATTGAAAGTGGACGAAATCGGCCCAGAGAGAAAAATTTTTCCCCCACAAGGACTGAAAATACCCCCAATATTTAGAGTATTTCAGCATGTTTTTTGAACATATTAGCTTGTATTTTGTTGATATTTGCAATGCGCATTCCCTCTATAGCAAAAAAGGGAACCATAGAGTGATTTTTATTTGTAGGGGGCGAAATGGGACAAAAAGGGATAAAAATAGTACCTATCAAACGACAACAGATAGAAACACGAAATTTAGATTTAGATAGAGTAGATAAATAATATAAAAGTATTTTTCTAAATTCGTACTTTTAAAGGGTTAAATGGGGATAGAGGGATAAAAATAGTACCAACCTAACGGCTGCACCTAGAATAATGAAATTCGATGTATACATTCCTCTGATTGCGTAGACACGTAAAATAAAATAACTTTCCAAAATTCGTACTTTTTGGGGTTCAAATGGAAAAAGGGGATAAAAATAGTACCTACAAAATGACAGCAGCTAGAATCATGAAATTCGGAGTATACATTCCTCTGACTGCGTAGACACGAAAAATAAAACGTTTTTTCCAAATTCGTACATTCAATGTATACAATGGCTACAGGGGATAAAAATAGTACCAACTAAACGAATACAGCTAGAATGATGAAATTCAGTGAGTACGTCCCTCTAATTGTGTAGATACGTAAAATAAAGAGATTTTAGATAGTCGTAATCTTGAGGTGGCAAAATTGGAAAAAGGGGATAAAAATGATACCAACAAAATGGCCGCTGATAGAATCATGGAATTCGGTGTATACATTCCTCTGACTGCATAGCCACGTAAAATATTTTTTTTTCCAAGTTCGTACTTTATTTTGTTGCTTTTACGACAAAAAATGGTAGAATCATGAAATTGTCTTATACTGCGTACGTGAGAGATAAGATATTTTCAAAATTTATACTTTTGAAATTAAAATAGGATGGAAATACAACCAACCAAACGACTGTAGCTGAAAGTGCACTCTCTATCCCCCAATATTTAGGGTATTTATGATTACTCCCTTATATTTACTTTATGAATTGAAGTATTATATCCATTATATATATATAGTATACAAATATTGGTAGCCTTGGCTTATTAATTAAATTTCTTATTTTCATACAGTTAAAATTTGTTGTGGACATTCCTCTCGTAGCCTGGAAGCACCACAAAGAAAATAAAAGTTTTAGCGGGCGAAATGGGACAAAAAGGGATAAAATATGGTACCAATGATACGACAACAGCTAGAATTATGAAATTCGGTGTGTACATCCCTCTAATTGCATAGACACGTAAAATAGAGGGATTTTTCGAAATTCGTACTTTTAAGGGATATAATTAAAAGGGTAAAATGGAACCTACCAAACCGCTGAAGTTGAAATCATGAAATTCGGTGTATACATTCTTACTATGAAGACTCGAAAAAGGGTTTTTTCGAAATTTGTACATTTGGGCGGAGAATGGGGCGAATGGGGATATCTTTAAAATTTATACTTTTCTTATCACTTTGCCTGTATCTGGAAATGCTTCTTTCTAATGGCGACTGACAATAGTCTAATATTTAGGCATGTTCACGTTTACAATTTCAGCATTTTATTTATATATAGTAGTTGATTTTAAACAGTGCGCATAAGTATACATTATTAGTAAACAAATATAGTAATGTGCATAAAAATATCACAATTTTCGTAATACGGTACCGTGCTTCTATGTAAAGTCGACTTCCTTTAATCTGCTGGTAATACTATGGAATGCACTCCGTGGTGGAGGGTATATAAGATTCGGCCCGGCCGAACTTAAGGCCTTCTTACTTGTTTCTATTTGTATTCTGTCAGCATTTTGATCGTTAAACTGTTCGTTCGTTTATATACCAAATGTTTGTTTACATTCATATAACAGTTTGAATTAATAATTTGTATATTTATTCCCCCTAACTCCATTAAGAAGCATAGGGCCGTAATTTCGTAAATATAATGATATAAAAATTTTCTCATTTTCATAAACAACATATCGCCACCTGAAGTGCCCATGGGCGTAACATCACAAAACACCAAAATTGAGTTTTTGAATGAGCCTAGTGCATTACATCAATTTACACATCTTCACAAAATTTTATGTTTTTGCAAACTGTGATTATTAACGATGTTCAAACTACGAATTTATTTCTTACTGAGTAGTACACATTTTCGGACCAATGAAAGCAACCTGCTTTACAATGTAATTGCATTTTGGTACTTGAAAGAATCCTGAAATATCGTTATTGTTAAATGGTTTTCATATTATTACGTTTTTTGATTCTCTAGTAAATATTAAAAGAGGGGGTTACGCCTTTGAGCATTTCAGGCGACGATATAAGACGCACTCGCCCCGTTGCATCTTTAAATCGCTCAATTTGGGAAGATTCCTTGATTTCTTTATAGCGGATTGTTTTAAAGCCTGGCGATGAATGTACCTGCCAGGCTTCTTCAACGTACTGTACGGCAACTTTCTGACTTACAGATCTGCTCTGAATTTCACCGTGTATGAAACCACCGTGATTTCAAACTTTGTAATTACTTCTAAACATCTACAAACATATAATTTTAAACAAATCTCTTCCATTACACTATCAAAAGAATAGACAAGTAAGTAAGCTTCGTCGGCTAAACCGACTTATATATATCATCACTCTCAGAGAACATATATACGGAAGTTATAAGGAATTAAATTTAACGTAGGGCAGGATAATATGTGTGGAAGGTACTAGGAGGTTCGTATCACATGGTCCACATTTATAAAACAATTGTAAAAACATGATTAAATATCAAGACACAATGGATTCCAAGCACCTTTCTAGAAGTTATGAAGGATTTAATATTACCTAGGATAGAGACAATTGTGTGGGAGGTACATGAAGGGGCATGACGAAAGCGTAATTACTTTTTTGGTTTAAAGTGCTTAAAAGAACATTATCAAATATCAAATTGCAAATGATTTTGACTACCCGTATGGATGTTATGTCGGTTTTATTGTAACCAAAGTTTATGCCACTTTGTGTGGGAGGTACCAGAAATGGTGTGGCAATATCGCCCATATTCCATGCGAATGTAACTTCTGTAAAAGCTTTGTCAAATATCAAATTTCACAGTATTCCGAACATCTGTATAGAAGTTATAACAGCTTTAATTTTACATAGATTTGGGTGATTTGTGTGGGAGGTACAAAAAGGGGCGTGGCAAAACGCGCCATATTTATTACACTTAAAGTGACTATAAAAACTTTTTCAAATACCAAATTTAAATAATGAAGTGATTTGGTTAAAAACATTGATGTTTTGAATTTATATTTGTAAAATTTAAAATCACGAAACTACGGAGGTTTCAGACACCGTGAAAGCCAGAACAGACCTGTTAGCCAAACATTTGCGCATTGGACTCTGAGAGACGAGATGCTGTCGATATTTGACCGCAACCAGCACCAAAAAAAGCAAACAAACGTTGTGTCTGCAAGACGTATCACATAGCACAGCGGATAATCCTATCGAATACTTTATCTTGAGGATCGAGCACCCAAAAATATAATGTAGAAACGTGAGAGTAAAGTATGCGACCAATTAGAGTTGTCTAACATTCTTCTTTTTATTCCACTGGGAATAGGTGGGATTAATTGCTGCCAATATCAAAGTACAAACATTCAACGGGCAAATGATACCGACACAGTAATATTTATTAATTGTTTTCGTTTATATTTTTTCTTTGTTTATTTTATGAAACAACAAAAATATTATTCTTCACTTGACAATCAAAATGCTGAGACACACAGGGTTGTATCTGAATTTTAGTTGTTGTTGGGGAATTGCTTCTATCTCTATCAAGAGCCATTATTTTTAGGGGTATTTTCAGGAGCGTTTAGCTCATTGATGGCTTGATCTAGGAACGAAATATTTATCATTAAACAATCCAAACTTTATTTTCGTGTGGTGACTGGGAATTGTTTTTCCATTTGTATGCACCGCGACCCAGCCTAGTGTATATATTCCGTTTTTTTAATTTTTCTCTGTAACCGTACTACGCTTTTTTGGTAGCAGCTTTCATCATCCACCCTGTATGTAAGTAAGCCAGCTGTTATGGTTTTTCCAGCAGGCTAGTGTTCTCGTTTCAATGGTTATTGAAGGACTGTGGAGTTGGCGTCATAGTCGGTGAAATTTGCTGTAGCATGATTTGAAATGTTATTATTATTATTACACTATACGACATTCCAAAATCTCTAGGAAGTTATATATTTTTATACCCTCACTCTACAAAGTAGGAGGATATATATCATTTGGGACAGAAAAAAGTGTAATGCATTGAAGGAGTGACTTAAGTCCCTAAGTATGTTTGGACCAAATCCGTTTCACAGTTAAAGCTGTTATTACTTCTATACTGATGATGAGAATACTGTGAAATTTTATATTCAGCAATGCTTTTTAATGGTTACATTCGCATGGAATTTGGGTGATACACCCCTTCTGGTACCTCCCACACAAAGTGCCACAACTTTGGTTACAATAAAACCGATAAATCATCCATACCGGTAGTCAAAAATGATTTTATAATAACGTTCAACCTAAAAAATATTTACGCTTTAACCACGCCCCTTCTAGTACCTCCCACACAATTGTCTATATCCTAGGAAAATTTATAAAATCCTTCATAACATCTAGTATAGATGTTGCATGAAATCCACTATGACTTGATATTTGATCATGTTTTTACAATTGTTTTATAAATGTGGAAGCTGGGACCGAATGCCACGAACCTCCTAGTAACTTCCACTCAAATTATCCTGCCCTGCGTAAAAATTAATTCCTTATAATTTCGGTATATATGTTGTCTGAGATTGATGGTTATATAAGTCGGTTTAGCCGACTGAAGTTTACTTACTTGTTCTGGTAGGTATTGACGAGTAGTTGAAATTTGCCAGACACCCCCAACATCTCTTTTTGCTGGGAAGTGAATGGAAACGAATTTTTCGTACGCTTTGGTTCCAAAATGTTTCGGATTCGAATCAATTCTACCTAAAAATGGTTCGCTTTAGCGGTAGTTTTTTCTAAAATAGAAATGGAAAGTATTGGGAAAGTGAATACTTTGCCACAACTTAATACTAACTTGTAAGTCTGTCGAAATGAAGGACATTCCTCCCATGACAACTCCATTTTCTTATTGGTGGAGATCCCGATTTTCAAAACCTCCGAAGTTGAGCATCTTTTTCACTTTTTCGGATGCTCTCTTTTTGCTGGGTTATAATACTACTATATTACTATTTCTTTAATATATTTTTTACTTCTATGTGTCAATTTCTTACTCAAAAAATACCACATCTCTGCGTCAATAAATACCATTGTATTAAAATCATAAATTTTGGCACACATTTTCCCCACTATAGGAATTTGGGTATTTTTTGAAACCGATGATATGTTAGGGAAAATATTTTCTACATAATTTCAAAATTTTGTTATGATGTCTCAATTCCTGCAGAAAATATTGAAATATTGAGTATTACACTGTGTGTACTTTTTTAAGTAATGGAAATATAACCATATACGGCCACCACTACGTTATAAAAGACAAAAAAAGACCGTGTTTGACCACACTCAAACCAGTTTTGACCAAAGTCATGACAAAGTCATGCCCAAAGATTTGGGGCCTCGGTGTCATTTTTGCAAAAAAGTGATCATTTCCTCAGGCTCATGTCTTGCAAATCTTTTGCAATTTTGATTTACTCTCTGAGGCAAAGCTGTAGCTTTTGTCATAAAGAGCAAAAATTGTGAACACGTAAAATCAAAAAAACTTCATATTCAAGGTCGAAATCGTAAAAGTCGTCGAATAAATCTTGGAGGCTGTAGTGTGTCTATAATTATATCATTCATACGCACTGTAGTCGGAATAACCATAAGCAGAAACAGTCATGCAGGATATATTTTTCCTACCAAAACGGTGTTAAGAATCATTCCTAGGAAGTTCATATGATCTACAAAGTCCTTTATTGACATCTTAGGTACATTTTTGTAGTTGATTGTTTCCTTGAATTTTGAACGGTTTGCTACCTATGGACCTGAACAGGGGAAAAAGGTTTAAAAAATCGAAATTTTTAAAGTTCTTTGCGATTTTGACCTTGAATATGATTATTTTTTTAATTTTTTATATTCTTTATGACAAGAGCTACAACTTTGGCTCAGAGAGTAAATTAAAATTCCACACAGTTTGGAAGATATGAGCCTGAGAAAATGATTACCTTTAAAAAATGAAACCGGGGCCCCAAATATTTGGGGCCCATAAAAAATTGCATGACTTTTTACAAAACGGGTCTAATTGTCCGTCCTTATATTCTTGTAATCAAAGTACAGGTCGCAATTTTCGTCCGATCCTAAGAAAAATTGTCAAAATTAAGTTCTGTGGAATGGACACGCTATTTAATTTGAAGCAACTCGGTTCAGTTTTCGATACAAATTTTATTTCCAGTTTGTCTTTTTATACACTCCACCTCCAGGAGGGGGGTATACTAAGTTTGTCAACTTGAAATATCGAAGTATATGTAAAGTATATATATTCTTGATCTTCATAAAATTCGAAGACGATCCAGTCATTTCTGTCCGCCTGTTGATACCACAGATCTAAACACATCTTATAGTTGTAGGTCAGTTGGGATTGAAAATGGAGAAAATCGGTAAACAGGGCAAAAATTCCCTCACAATGACTGAAAATACCCTAATATTTACAACAATAGATCTGATCATTTCCTTTTCCAGATATAGACTGGTGTCGTAACAGGATTTATGTCAAAATGTTACGCCCGTTATAATTTAATTATCCTATTTATTTTTTTAGCCAACCAAATTTTTGCAGTTCTACGTACTATCACAATATTGTGTGGGTGATTCCATCAGTATTACCGACTTCTTGTTGCAACAATAGCATTTTCAGTACTGTGAACTGAAATTATTTGTTGCAGAGACATTAAATCTAGAATGTTTTGGTACATCGAACTATCAAAACGGTATCTGCAACTAAATTGTTATATATATGTTGTTATTATCATTTGTTTGTTATATGTTGTTTTTAAATTAGGTAGTCCGTATTACGATCTTTGATTGTTGGGATTGAATACACTTTTTTGTATTCGATTATCCTGACCGAAATTCATTGCAAAAACACGGTTTTACTATTTTGAATATTTTATTTATTACATTTATAAAAGTACTAATATAAAATAACTAATATTTCCGTATAACAAATTATTAATATGTGATTCAACAATATCTCCTTAGAGCTAACTATGTAGGGGGAAATATCTATAAAAGTACCACGTAAGTATAATTTTAACACACTAGAATTTTCACATTTAGAATAATATGTTCAAGTAATCCAAAAACAGGTGCATTATTTTCATATACATCGAAACAAACCCATACATTTATTTATTTTAGTGTCTGAAACATATTTGTAGGTAAAGTCAATGTCCAAAAGTATTGTTGCAGTTTTCAATTGATGTTTGATATTTAAAGTTTTTTAAATGTTTATTCTGTTATTCGCATTATGAGCAGTTTGAGTTTTAACATAAGGTATTTTCAAAATTTATCATTTTGAAATTAAAACAGTATGGAAATACAACAAAACAAACGACTGTAGCTGAAAATACACTCTCTATCCGCCAATATTTTGGGTATTTATGATTGCTCCCTTATGTTTACTTTATGAATTGAAGTATTATTTCCATTATATATACATAGTATACAAATATTGGTAGCCTTGGCTTATTAATTAAATTTCTGATTTTCTCACAGTTAAAATTTGTTGCAGACATTCAAAAGGGATAAAATATGACAATAGGGACAAAAAGGGATAAAATATGGTACCAATGATACGACAACAGCTAGAATCATGAAATTCGGTGTGTACATCCCTCTAATTGCATAGACACGTAAAATAGAGGGATTTTTCGAAATTCGTACTTTTAAAAAGAGGGATACAAATGGGACCTACCAAACTGCTGAAGTTGAAATCATGAAATTCGGTGTATACATTCTGACTATGAAGACTCGAAAAATGTTTTTTTTCGAAATTTGTACATTTGGGCGGAGAATGGGGCGAATGGGGATATCTTTAAAATTTATAATTTTCTTATCACTTTATCTGTATTTGAAAATGCTTCTTTCTAATGGCGACTGACAATCGCCTAATATTTAGACATGTTCACTTTCACAATTTCAGCATTTTATTTATATTTAGTAGCCGATTTTAAACAGTGCGCATAAGTATACATTATAGTTTGAAATAGTAAACAAATATAGCAATGTGCATAAAAATATCACAATTTTCGTAATATGGTCCTGTGCTTCTATGTAAAGTCGACATCCTTTAACATCCTTTGGTAACACTGTGGAATGCACTCCGTGGTGGAGGATATATAAGATTCGGCCCGGCCGAACTTAACGCCTTCTTACTTGTTATATAAATAAAGTCATTCAGAATCATCTGAAATTGAATTGATATATTAGCATTTTTCTTTTTAATTAGTTGTAAAGCGTCTCACCTCGTATATCAGCACCCACAATATTTTAGCTTACGTAATCTTTTGGTTCTTGAGATAAAGTTATTAATTCAGCCAAAAACACAAAATCTTTGCGAGTTACTCTAAAGAGGAATATTTATATGTCGTCCTGTGACGTGGACCAGGTTACAATAAGATATACATTAGACCGGTCCTTATTTCTTTTTTTTTCGTATGACGGCAAGCGCTAAAACTACTCTATTTGAACCTAAAAATACACAAAAAAAATTTGAGCTTGATTGGACAATTTTTAGGCGTGCTCCCGCCAACAATTGTTTGTCATTAAAGTTAGTTACTATCATATAGGGGAAATTATCACCTTTGGTGCTCTATTTTTGACATAACTCGAGAACCACTAGTCCGATTTTGTTTAAATAAATTGAAAAATAATTAAGAATTAGAATTCCTTTAAAATGTGTATATATAGCTTTTCTATATAATCAACAGTTTAGCCGGTAAAAATAAATGTATGAAGAAAATAAATATTTTTTGCCTAAAATATTAATATTTTTTATTTTTTAAATTCATAGAAAATCCAAAACGAACAAATACATTTTAAAATTAAAAATCTAAAGCGATGACAACCAAAAGACTTCGATCGGATGATGACATTATGTTAATTGGCGTAATGGACCACCAAATTACTGGAGCTAAATTACCAGGAAGAAAACAAGTGCTACAAGTTTTATTTTATAATTTAAGAATATTTGGCTTAAATTTAAGAGAAAGTTCTAGATTAGTTGTTGCTGAGGTCAGCACGTTTTGGCAAAAAGCACGAATTCCAACACACCATGAAAAACACTGCATTGAGAAGCTGGAAAAATTATACAACAAGTGGAGAGATATTACAAAGCATCATGGTCGAAAAACAGAATGTCAAAACAGGAAAGAAACTGAATTTCAAGATAAATTAGATGATTTATTCGATATCGCACATGCAAACGCGTTTGAATTAATTAAAATACAAGAAGACAAAGAGTTCTTAAAAAAGCAACGAGAAAAAGGAAGACCAGGTTGTATGCTAGGAACGGATAAAATTGTAATGCAGAAAGAAAAGCGAAAGGCAGTCCATAAAGAACAAGAAAACCAGCGTCGAATAAAAGAAGATGAACGAAAAGAGTTATATGAACAACAGATTCAAAGAGGTATACAATTAAATACTCTATCTTTTAAGCAAATCAGAATTATTGTTGTAAAACAGGTATGATTGACATTGACGACGAAAACGATATTGAAGTTGTAGCATCAACATCAACATCTGTATCAAATCCAAATCCAGGTACATCAGGTATCTCCAGAGGTAAAACAATTTTTTTTACACCAAGACCGCTTTCAACTTTGGATAAGTGGAAAATCACTGATGGTGCTGCAGTTCATATCCTAAGCGCAACTGCTGACGCGTTGGGCTATGATATCGAAGATCTTATACTAAATAGATCATCAATTCGTCGAATGCGTCAGAAGCATCGTGCAACAACAGCACAAAACATTGCAGCAAACTTTGATGTAAGTACTGTAATGTGGGTTTTCCCTATGCTTCTTTTTTTATGTTTTGAGTATAAATTAAGAAACTTGAGTTTTTATTTCCAGATTCCACGTAGTTTTGTTTTGCACTGGGATAGTACAATGTTACCAGAAATTAGTGGCAGGGAAAAAGTTGACCGCTTGCCAATCATAGTCTCATCTCAAGGTATCGATAAACTACTTGGCATTCCAAAGTTAAAATCTTCGAGTGGAAAAGAAATATCAGATGCCGTGTTTAATTCAATAAATGAATATGAAATGCTTGATCTAGTTCAAATAATCTGCTTCGACACAACTGCTCATAATACAGGAGTTCAAAGCGGTGCTGCTGCTCTGCTTGAAGGAAAACTAGGTCGCGATTTATTATATTTTCCCTGCAGACACCATATTTACGAGTTGTTGATCCGTAAAGTGTTTGAAATTAGAGTGGCTACTACAGCCGGTCCAGAAGTGCTAATTTTTAATCGCTTTAGCAAATACTGGATTAATATTGACAAATTAAATTACAAGAGTTGTTTAGAAGATGAACACATTATTACAGTATTGACTGCTGAAGAACGTGGAACAATTTTAAATTACTGTCTAGATAACTTAAAACAAGCTCATAGCAGACGCGACTACAAAGAATTATTGCAATTAGTTGCCACTTTTCTTGGTGGTACGGTGCCGAATTTTAACACCTTTCGTATACCTGGTGCAACTTCTCATGCTCGATGGATGTCAAAATGTATTTATGCACTTAAAATGTATTTGTTTCGTAATGAATTCAATATGACCAACCAAGAGTTAAACGGTATACGTAGTGTCTGTCTGTTCGTAGTTCGTATTTATGTAAAAGCCTGCTTTGGATGCACTAAAGTAATTGAAGCACCAAATCAAGACTTAAATTTAATTAAAAATATTATGGCTTATCCTGAAAGGGATATAGCTCTTGCTTTGCTACAAAAAATCAGCAATCATTTGTGGTATTTGTCGCAAGAAGCAGTCGGTTGAAGCAAATACAGAAAAATGCAAGCGAATAATAACTAATCCAACAAATATCGGCACATTTGCGCAAAAAGATTTAAGCTATTTTGTAAATTCCAATACACACGCATTCTTTGATCGTTTAGAAATTTCAAAAGAATTTTTGCAAGTCGATCCATCGGATTGGAATGAAAGATTTGACTACGCTCACGGATCACAAATTTGTAAAAACCTATCTGTAGTGAATGATGCAGCTGAAAGAGGCGCCAAGTTCATTACAGATTATAATAATAAATTAACCCACAACGAAGAGGAGAAACAATTCCTTTTTCAGGTGGTTAAAGAATATAACATGAATTATCCCACTTTTAAAAAGACTTCACTATTAAATTAAAATAATATTAATGTTACTATGAGTATGAAATTAATAAAAATATTTAAGTTTATTCTTAATTTTCAAATAAATAAAATAAAAAAGATATATATTTTTGCCTTATTTCTCATAATAAAAACAAAAAAGGTGCTTGGGGCACGGCTAAAAATTATCCAATCGTTGTCAAATTTTTGTTTGTGCTTTTTGGGACTAAAACGAATATTTTTAGCGCTTGCCGTAACATAAAATAAATTTGTCCATATAAATAAGGACCGCTCTAATATACATACATAATTATAATCAATGTATGATGTGGGAAAATGTTCAACTTTCCACAGGGTCATTATATCCATGGTGGATCACCTTTTATTTATACCGATTGTACCTTAATGAAGACAACAACTTCCTATACGCAATTCCAACTTATTTCTTTTGTTTAGTTTCAAATTTTTTTTACGCTTATTTTGTTTACAATTTATAGACTTTCTTTTTGTGCTTGTGTTTGACAGTCGAAATTTTGTGTTCGTTTATTGTAACAACTAATTATTGTTTGTGTAATGCAAATTTTTGGTATGTTTATCGAAATTCATTTAATATTTTGAATATTTGTGAAAATGATTACTACAACCAACAATATTATTATAGTTCAATTCCTTTCGATGTTGGGATAACAATCAATAAGTGATGACCAAAAACCAAGCATTTTGGGTAAATTTCATTGTTAGAAATAAATTATTTGTTGTTATCACTAATTATTGATATTAAAGTATTAATTTCTGTGTAAAAATTTGTTATCAAAATAGCCTCCTCTTGGGTATTACAAACAAATGCACAAAGACATTATACCATGTGGTGTAGGGTATAATGATAGCAACCAAATGGCCGCTAAAAGAATTATGAAATTCGATGTATACATTCCTCTGATTGCATAGACGCACTAAATAGGAAGAATTTTAAAAATTCGTACATTTTACTTTTACGATAAAAATGAGAAAAACGTTATAATATCTTGCACTATGAACGTGGGAGATAATGGATTTTCAAAATCGATGGATTTGGGATTAATATCGAAAAAATAATTACTTATTTCCTGTAAAAACCACATACGCTAACAGTTTTTGTTCAACTAGAACAATCTGTGATGGAAATGGATCAAATCAGTTCAAACTTAGATATTCGCAGTTACTAAATTTAAGTAATTTAAATTATATTGGTCATACCTAAAAGGGATTAGTTTTTACCTGGTATTCCCCAGAATGAAACTTTGCATTCCCCTTTTCACGGGAAATGAAAAAAGTCCGGGAATCCCCAGATTTGATCTTGTATAAATTCCAGTTATATGTATCTGCTCCTCAGCATTACTCCTACTTTTCAAAACATATGTTCCTTAGGATGCTTCACAAAAACAAATTACTGCGGTCACCCCAGAAATGAAGATTGGAAGACCCTTGAAAGCACTTTAAATAAAAATTTGTATTCTTGTCTTAGAATAACATTGATAGAATTATTGGGCGTTTGTTTAGTATTTTTACGGTTTTACAAGGTGGCGGCTAAAATAAAAAAACAAGTAAGAAGGCGTTAAGTTTGGCCGGGCCGAATCTTATATACCATCCACCACGGAGTGCATTCCACAGTATTACCAGCAGATTAAAGGAAGTCGACTTTACATAGAAGCACAGTACCATATTACGAAAATTCTGATATTTTTATGCACATTACTATATTTGTTTACTATTTCAAACTATAATGTATACTTATGCGCACTGTTTAAAATCGACTACTATATATAAATAAAATGCTGAAATTGTGAAAGTGAACATGCCTTAATATTAGACGATTGTCAGTCGCCATTAGAAAGAAGCATTTCCAGATACAGACAAAGTGATAAGAAAAGTATAAATTTTAAAGATATCCCAATTCGCCCCATTCTCCACCCAAATGTACAAATTTCAAAAAACCCTTTTTCGAGTCTTTATATTCAGAATGTATACACCGAATTTCATGATGTCAACTTCAGCGGTTTGGTAGGTTCCATTTTTATCCCTCTTTATACACTCCACGAGAGTATTATGTCTTTGTGCATTTGTTTGTAACACCCAAAAGGAAGAGAGATAGACCCATTGTTAATTATACCGATCGACTTAGAATCACTTTTTGAATCGATTTAGCGATGTCCGTCCGTCCGTCTGTCTGTCTGTCTGTCTGTCCATCTATTCTTGTAATCACGATACAGGTAGCAATTGTACACAGAACCAAATGAAACTTTGCACAACTAAGTTTTTCGGGATAAGAACGAACGCTATTTAATTTGAAGAAAATCGGTTCAGATTTAGATATAGACCCCAAACGAATTTCACTCCCGATTTGACTCTTTTCACTCTAGATACCACATATTACAACAGATTTTCTTTAAAATTGGCAAAACATCTTATAGTTCAACTAGAAACATCTGTGGTAAAAATGGGTCAGATCGGTTCAGATTTATATATAGCTCCCATACAAATTTCGCTCCCGATTTGATTTTTTCCGCTCTAGAAACCACATATTGTATCAGATTGTCTTCAAATTTGGCAAACTATCTTATATTTCAACTAGAAACGCCCATGATGAAAATGGGTTAAATCGGTTCAGATTTATATATAGCTCCCATACAAATTTCGCTCCCAATTTGACTTTTTCCGCTCTAGAAACCACAAATTGTATCAGATTGTCTTCAGATTTGGCAAAACATCTTATTTTTCAACTAGCAACACCTGTGGTAAAAATGGGCCAGATCGGTTCAGATTTATATATAGCTGCAACACAAATTTCTCTCCCGATTTCACTTTTTCCACTCTATAAACTACATATTTTAACAGATTTCTTTCAAATCTTTCAAAATATCTTATATTTCAACTAGAAACACCCATGGTGAAAATGGGTCAGATCGGTTCAGATTTACATATAGATCCAATACAAATTTCGCTCCCGGATAGACTTTTTCCGCCCCCAGAAACCACAAATTTTCTCGGAATTTCTGTGAAGTGACCACCAAACGTTATATTTGAACTGGAAGAACTTATTTTGAAAGTTAGTCACTTTATTCCATGTTGGGATATAGCCCCGATACAAATATTCTTTTCGATTTGACAAATTGGACCAGGTCATATTAGCCTATGATAAGGAAACATACAAAAATTCTTCCCGTTTTCACTTTTTACCGAGTTGAATTGTATTCGGATAGAAAGTGGAGTGTATCGTATAGTCGGCCCCGCCCGACTTTAGCCTTTCCTTACTGGTTTTAATTATATTCCTTAAAAGTACGAATTTCGAAAAAATCCCTCTATTTTACGTGTCTATGCAATTAGAGGGATGTACACACCGCATTTCATGATTGTAGCTGCTGTCATTTGGTAGGTACTATTTTTATCCCCTTTTTCCATTTGAACCACAAAAAGTACGACTACGCATTCAGAGGAATTTATATATCGAATTTCATTATACTACTCTATTAGAGGAATGTACACTCCAAATTTCGTGTTTCTATCTGTTGTCGTTTGATAGGTACCATTTTTATCCCATTTCTCCCCCTACAAATAAAAATCACTCAATGTGCCTTGCAAATATCAACTAAGTACAAGCTAATATGTTCAAAAAACATGCTGAAATACTCTAAATATTAGGGGTATTTTCAGTCCTTGTGAGGGAAAAATGTTTCCCTCTAGGCCGATTTCGTCCACTTTCAATCCCAACCGATCTACAACCATAAGACACATTTAGGAAAAATTTGAACCTCCTAGCTCATTTAGTTCGGCCGCTATCGTGCTTTCAACAGACTGACAGACGGACTATGGCTATATCGTCTTAGAATTTTACCACGGCCCAGAATATATATAATTTATGGGGTCTCCGATGAATATTTCAAGGTGTTACAATCATGTTACCATCCTGGAGGTGGAGGGTATACAAATATGAGGAATCAATACCCTTCAAATGATGCCTAAATGATGAATAACGAACGAAAAATGACGCCACTGACTCCATTTTTGTGAAAAAAACCCTTTTTACAACAATGAGCGCTGCGGTGTTAATTTCCTTCCGATGTTCATCATTTAGGCATCATTCGTAAGGCATTGACTGCAGCTATTTATTTTTTATAATAAAGTTTTCAGTAGTCACTGTGAAAATCAACAAAAAATTACTATAAACGTCCAATAATTCGACCAATAAGTTACTCTAAGACAAGAATCAAAATTTTTATTTAAAGTGCTTTCAAGGGTCTATTATTTCAGAAAGAAAAAATTGGGAAAAATGTAACACAAAAAAATTACATCGGAAAAACATACTTTTTATGGTTATTTCAGGAGCGTTTAGCTCACAGATGGCTTGATCTAGGAACGAAATATATTGCAAATCATCAGTAAACAATCCAAACCTTATTTTCGTGGGGTGGCTGGAACTTGTTTTTCCGTTTGTTTGGACGGCAACCCAGCCTAATGTTCCTGACTTACAAATCATTGTTATGCCATTGTTCCTGATCCAACTTTAAGATTTCGTTACAGTTTCAGTTCTTCGTGCAGTTCCAGTATAGTTTTTTCTCCGCTTGTTCCCGCTCCAATTCCTGATTAACTATCCTGATCGTGCAAAAGTTCCTTTTCCCATCATTCTACTCTTATTTTCTTAAAAATTAAGCATTGACAATCATTTCAAAAATTATTTAGATAATTCATGTTTTACCTTTTAGTCTAATAAAAGTAGCCTATTATCAATATCTAACAAAAATAGATTATATTAATCATATTTTTCCCATCTGAAGCTTCGTCTTACAATGTCAATCCTGACTAGCTACAGTACTTATCTTGATTGGATATGTTGAGATCTATCGTCACAAAAGTGTTACAAACGTTATGACGAAACTAATATGCATACATCCCATGATGGGTGGGATAAGAATAGTTCCCTTTTCATAAATGTTTTTGTTGTTGTTGTTGTTTTAAAGTATTCATATAAACCTTTCAATGCAGATACATATGTAGGTGGGGTAAAACATCAAGTGATTGGTTTTTTGCACGTCCTTAACTCGATTTTTTGTTTGTTATTCGATTTCTGTTCAATATTCTTTGTGTACTCTCCACCAGGGGGAGGAACGATGGTGATAAAAAGTCAAACTAAATCTCACAACAAAAAGGTGTATACAACACAAACTCGCACACGCCGTATGTCTAAGGACACGCTTCTTCATACATACATATGTATATACATACATATGGAAACACTGACAGAAAAATCGTTCATTGTCATTGCATCAACGTAAACCAGGACAACGTGGTTGCATCAATGAAATAATTTTATTGCAGATTTTACAATCTGATTTCTAATTGGCATTAGCATTCTAGTGTTCTGATATATCCGCAAATTTTTCGAAATGTTGTTTCTATTGTGAATGGAACTTAAAAAATCCAAATCGTCAAATCCCGTGATACATCTGCAACTGCAGGAATCTTATTTGGAAGCATGAATTGCTATAAAAACTACTGAAGACCAATTACTATTAATATTTTGGGAATAAATAATTTTTTCAGAGTGTAATACAACAAATAACAAAAGGCGAACATAGTTTGATTGTGCAGAATGTATGTTAACAATTTATAGGTGAGTAGTTGTGAAAATAAAATCGGGAACAAATTTCTGCTACAGACGGTATATGGTCAAGAGATTGAGATGACTATGCTAATAAAAAAACTAATAAAATGGCCGTTAAGCCCTGGCGAATAGACCTTCCGCCATGGAGTACACTCTACACTGCGTTTTTGTGTAGTTCTTGGGAACATTTTGTAACGATATTGACGAATTTCGCAAGAAAAATAAAATAAATTAATACAAAAGAACTAAGAACGGCGTTAAGTTCGGTCGGGCCGAACTTTCTATACCACCATGGTTTGCATTCCACAGAGGCTGTCGATTTTCGTGCAGTAACATTACAGGAAAATGTTAAATATTTTAATATAGCCAAACCAAAACAAATAAAAATATTGAAAAAATATATATATATTTTAGTTTTTATACCCTCCACCTCCAGGATGGGGGTATATTGACTTTGTCATTCCGTTTGTAACACCTTAAAATATTCATCGGAGACCCCATAAAGTATATATATTCTGGGTCGTGGTAAAATTCTAAGACGATATAGCCAGCCATGTCCGTCTGTCTGTCTGTCTGTTGAAAGCACAAATTGAAAGGTTCAAATTTTTCCTAAATGTGTCTTATGGTTGCAGATCGGTTGGGATTGAAAGTGGGCGAAATCGGCACAGAGGGAAAAAATTTTCCCTCACAAGGACTGAAAACACCCCTAATATTTAGAGTATTTCAGCATGTTTTTTGAACATATTAGCTTGTATTTACTTGATATTTGCAATGCGCATTCCCTTTATAGCATAAAAGGGCACCATAAAGTGATTTTTATTTGTAGGGGGCGAAATGGGACGAAAAGGGATAAAAATAGTACCTATCAAACGACAACAGATAGAAGCACGAAATTTGGCGTGTACATACCTCTAATAGAGTAGATACATAATATAAAAGTATTTTTTCTAAATTCGTACTTTTAAGGGGTTCAATGGGGATAGAGGGATAAAAATAGTACCAACCTATCGACTGCACCTAGAATAATGAAATTCGATGTATACATTCCTCTGATTGCGTAGACACGTAATATAAAATAACTTTCCAAAATTCGTACTTTTTTTTGGGGTTCAAATGGAAAAAGGGGATAAAAATAGTACCTACCAAATGACAGCAGCTAGAATCATGAAATTCGGAGTATACATTCCTCTGACTGCGTAGACACGAAAAATAGAACGTTTTTTCCAAATTCGTACTTTCAATAAATACAATGGCTACAGGGGATAAAAATAGTACCAACTAAACGAATGCAGCTAAAATGATGAAATTCAGTGAGTACGTCTTTCTAATTGTGTAGATACGTAAAATAAAGAGATTTTAGATAGTCGTACTCTTGAGGGGGCAAAATTGGAAAAAGGGGATAAAAATGGTACCAACAAAATGGCCGCTGATAGAATCATGGAATTCGGTGTATACATTCCTCTGACTGCATAGCCACGTAAAATATTTTCTTTTTCCAAATTCGTACTTTATTGTGTTGCTTTTACGACAAAAAAATGGTAGAATCATGAAGTTGTCTTATACTGCGTAAGTGAGAGATAAGGTATTTTCAAAATGTATTCTTTTGAATTTAAAATAGATGGAAATACAACCAACCAAAGGACTGCAGCTGAAAATACACGCTCTATCCCTCAATATTTTGGGTATTTATGACTGCCTTATATTTATTTTATGAATTGAAGTATTATTTCCATTATATATATACATAGTATAAAAATATTGGTAGCCTTGGCTTATTAATTAAATTTCTTATTTTCATACATTTGAAATTTGTTGCGGACATTCCTCTTGTAGCTTGGAAGCACCACAAAGAAAATAAATGTTTTAGCGGGCGAAATGGGACAAAAATGGATAAAATATGGTACCAACGATACGAATCATGAAATTCGGTGCGTACATCCCTCTAATTGCATAACCACGTAAAATAGATGGATTTTTCGAAATTCGTACTTTTAGGGGATATAATTGAAAAAGAGGTATAAAAATGGGACCTTCCAAACCGCTGAAGTTGATATCATCAAATTCGGTGTGTGGTCTGACTATGAAGACTCGAAACAAAAAGGTTTTTTCCAAATTTGTACATTTGGGCTGAGAATGGGGCGAATGGGGATATCTTTAAAATTTGTACTTTTCTTATCAAAATAATGCAGTCACTTTGTCTGTATCTGAAAATGCTTCTCCCTAATGGCGACTGACAATCGCCAAATATTTTCGGCATGTTCACTTTCACAACTACAGCATTGTATTTATTTATAGTAGTAGATTTTAAACAGTGCTCATAAGTATACATTATAGTTTGAAATAGTAATCAAATATAGTAATGTGCATAAACATATCACAATTTTCGTAATATGGTACTGTGCTTCTATGTCGACATCATTTAATCTGCTGGTAATACTGTGGAATGCACTCCGTGGTGGAGGTTATATAAGATTCGGCCCGACCGAACTTAACGCCTTCTTACTTCTTTCTTTTGTATTTTTTTTCTTCGTTTGTAATCAATATTTGATTGGGATATTGTCCTGGCTGAAGACCATTTTGCATCTATATTTAATAGAATGCAAATTTGTTTACAAATGGAATGGTGGCATTTATTACTTGGCTGCATACTACCACGATCATGATTTCGGCCTTGTTAAAAGTCTTCTTAAGTGGCTTCACAGCGACTTTTCAACATCAAACCCGGCCTCTATAAGGAGATGATTCTCACAAACGAACGAGAAGCACAACTCACTTGCCGAATTTGCAACTCAATGAGATGCATGTAAGATGGCATGTGTACTTTATTACTTGGTGCGATTTTTTAAATGCAAATTCGGCAAGTGAGTTGTGCTTCTCGTTCGTTTGTGGTTGGCGGTGTGAACACGCACAGCAAAACATTTCTAGCAAACTCAAGTTATTGCAACTTCATCATATTTCCAACTTTCATCATCAAAATATTTGGACGTCGTGGCTCCTTTCGTTTAGATGAAGACGGACGGACATGGCTAGATGGTCTTAGAATTTTATGATATATACTTTATAGGGTCTCAGGTCGATATTTCAAGGTGTTACAAACGGAATGGTAAACTTAGTATACCCCCATGTTGTAGGGGAGGGTATAAAAACGTTCATGGTTTAATTGATTTCCAGAAATTCTGGCCATTATTAAGAATTTTCTTAAAAACTGGGAGCCAACATTATGATAATGTTCAATTTTAAACTCATCTTCTTTAAGGTTTCTATGAGAAACTCAAATATGTCCTTTATATGTTCTCGAAAAGAGTTGCTGGAGCCAATTATACCTTACAAAAAGTTCCTCAAATTAAGAATTCAATCGGTTGTATTTTTGTGGACTTGGGTTTGATAGACTGACCACAGAAAAGTGGAAGATGAGGCAACGCTTGTACCTTCATGAATTGCAATGGAATTAAATTTCGCATTAGAATAACTATACTCCACCTTAATTTGGTATATATTCCTGTTCTTAAGGTGAACTGTAGAGGGCAAGAACTGATATCAAATCCAATTCACTGATCCCACACTGTACTCGCACATCTATCCAACCGCCCTCGAAAAATAAAACCAACAGTATCATCTGCTGGAGTTCCAACTCCATTGTTTTCATCGAAAGGATATGTATACTAATCTGACTGGCAGCACTCGCTCGAAAGGACAACAACGGACATGAGAGTTTTACACGTGCTCGGATAAAGTAGCAACAACAGCAAAAACAAGGTCATGTTAAACTATTTCTCCTGGAAAATTTGGTTTTTGGCAATTCATGCCAAAGATGCCAACTTTTACAGGTCTCGGTAGCAACAGCAGTCCGAGTGATTTAAGCTGTTGGTTTTACATTCTTGGCCAACAAAAGATATTTCTGTGAATTTGTGCTGTTGTTCTGGTGGCTTCTACTTCCAGCGTGTGTTAAATGTTTGTCCAGCCTCTGTTTGTTTAACTTTAGCAAAATATGGACCTACCATCCAGCCATCCAACAACAACAGCCCGGGACTATAACAAAAAACAGAGCGGAAAAAACAAACAACGGCGAGGAACGCCATAAATAGTTGGCACACTATTATGGCAGGTTAACGTGGCCAACAAAGGAAAACAAACGCCCAAATGCGCTGAAAAAACACTTCATTTCATTTAAGCACCAAACAATGATGAAATGTGAGTCTGGGGCAGGACGCAATATCTACGGACATTTAATGGCATGAAATTCCTGATTTGAAATCCGCAGAATATGTGAACAATACACGGATATAACAATAACGAATATTTTGAATTGCGTCGGATTCGAAGCGTCTTCACCGACAGCCACTCCGCTGAATTTAATCGGAGGAAAATGTTGCCTCTTTCGCTCACCCCAAACTTCACCACCAAATTGCGCCGTGCTCCACCTGACCATCTACACAGCATTTTGTACTAACGTAAATTGGACGCAGCAATCTGAAGCGAATTTTTAGTTTTTGATCTCTTCTCCTCTCTACAATACTTGTTACAATAAATAGACATGGGATGTTTTTACAGGCCATAGACTATGACTTTTGAGGCACTTTTGCACTATTAATTCTTTTTACACAGAAGTGGACTTGGTATACTTTTGCAGCAAACCGACGATATATCTGTAATGAAAATTAAAAATACATATATAATTTATATCGAAATAATACTTCAAGTCAATTCAAAAAATAAATATTCTTATAGTTATATTTTCAAAAAAGCTTAAATATCATAAATATTGGTAGGTAATGGGTGCTACAGTTGGTTGTATTTCCATTCTATTTTAATTCCAAAAGTACAAAGTTTGAAAATCCATTTTCTCACGTACATGGTGCAAAGTAACTTAACTTCATGATTCAACCAATTTTTGCGGTAAAAATACGAATTTGGAACAATCTTTTTATTTTGCGTGTCTATGCAGTCTCCTAGTTCCATGGTTCTAGCTGCGGCCATTTGGTTGGTACCATTTGTATCCCCTTTTTCCAATTTAACCCCCTTAAGAGTACGACTATCTAAAATCTCTTTATTTTACGTGTCAACGCAATTAGAGGGATGTACACACCGAATTTCATCATTCTAGCTGTATTCGTTTAGTTGGTACTATTTTTATCCCCTGTACCCATTGTATCCCTTGAAAGTATGAATTTGGACTAAACCTTTTATTTTTCGTGTCTACTCTGTCAGAGGAATGAATACTCCGAATTTCATGACTCTAGATGCGGTCATTTGGTTGGTACGATTTGTATCCCTCTACTACCATTTTATCCCTTAAAAGTACGGATTTGGAAAAAATAATTCCATATTATGTATGTACTCAATTAGAGGAATGTACACAGCGAATTTCGTGTTTCTAGCTGTTGTCGTTTGTAAGGTACCATTTTTATCCCTTTTTGCCCCATTTCACCCTTTTCGAATAAAAATCGTTTTATGTGCACGTTTTTGTTATCTGGGGAAGGCGCATACCCAATATCAAGTACAAGCAGACTTATTGAAAAACAAGTAAGGAAAGGCTAAAGTCGGGCTGAACCGACTATATGATACACTCCACTTTCTATCCTATTACAATTCAATTCGGTAAAAAGTGAAATCGGGAAGGATTTTTTATCCTGTAAATGTATGTGTTTGACAAAAAAATGTTAAATCGGAAAGAACATCTGTATGGGGGTATATTGAAACATGGAACGATGTGACCCACTTGTATGTTTATAGGTGAAATATAATATGTAAAGTTTGGTCAAAATCGGTTAAACATTTGGGAGCAACATTTGTATATATAAATAAATGTATATCTAAATCTGAACCGATCTTACCCACTTTCACCATAGATGTTTTAGTTAGATTATTAGAGATTGTGCCAATTTTAAACGAAAACCGGGTACAATATGTGGTTTTTAGAGCGGAAAAGGTCAAATCGGGAGCGACATTTGTATGGGGGCTATATCTAAATCTGAACCGATCTTACCCACTTTCTGCATAGGTGTTTCTGGCTAGATTATAAGGTGTTGAGCCAAATTTGAAGAATATCGGGTTTCTAGAGCGGAAAAAGTCAAATAGGGAGCGACATTTGTATGGGGGCTTTCAAATTAAATAGCGTTCGTCCTTGATCCACAAAACTTACTTGTGCCAATTTTTGTTAAGATCGGACTATAATTGCGACCTGTAATTTGATTACAACAACAGATGGACAGACGGACATTGCTAAATTGACTCAGAAAGTGATTCTAAGCCGATCTGTATAATAAACGATGGATCTAACTCGATTCCTTTTGGGTGTTACAAACAAATGCACAAAGACATAATACTCTCGTGAGTGTATAAATATGCTTAAATACTCTAAAATATTAGGGTTTATTATGGGGATTTTCAGTCCTTGTGAGGGAAAAACTTTTCCATTTGGGCCAGTTTTAATCCAAACTGATGTACGACTATAAGACGTATTTATGCAAAATTTGGACCTCCTAGCTCGTTTCGTTCGGATACAAGCGTGCTTTCAACAGACGGGCGGACAGTCATGGCTAGATCGTCTTAGAATTTTATTTTATTTTTTTACGATCAAGAATATATTTACTTTAAAGGGTCTCAGGTCGATATTTCAAGGGATTACAAACGGAATGACAAAGATAGTTTACCCCCATCCTGGAGGTTGAGGGTATAATAAATTGGATGGAGCTAGAATCAAAAATTCGCAAAATGAAGGAATTTTTCGAAATTCGTACTTTAAAGGGTAAACGAGAAAAGCGGGATAAAAAACGTACCAACAACATGGTTGGCGCTACAACAATAAAATTCGGTGTGAATATTCGTCTTACAGTGTAGATGAGTGTTAACAAGGAATTTTCCGAAATTTGTACTTTTGAAGGATTAAATGGGTTAAAAATTCTACCACCACCCTGACCAAAAGACTGGGTCTAGAATCTTGAAATTTGGAACGCATATTACTCTTATAACGCGCATTCGACCAAGAAAATATTTTGCAAAATTTGTACTTCTTTCTTTGGGTTATTTGAAATAAAAGGTGTACGTCGATAAGCCAACAACAATTCAAGAGCTAAAGGTTGAGATAATTCGGCACATTAACGGCATAGCGTCATCGAAAATTGGACCATGGAATGGTGGTGTGCCGCTGAGGTCGCGGCGGCCATTTGGCCGATATTTTGTTCCATACATAATTGAACCATACCAATATTACCATAATAAAACGAAATGACAATAATTTCCTAAATAATTTGTGTTTTATTCAAAATCAACATCGGCCCTTAAAATTTAACCACCCAAAGGTAAAGCGTTTCCACGGTGTTGATATTTTTATACCCCAGAATGGGTACTAATGGTATACTAACTTTGTCATTCCATTTGTAACACCTTGAAATATCGACCTGGGACCATATAAAGTATATATATTCTTAATCGTCATAAAATTCTAAGACGATATAGCCATGTCCGTCTGTTGAAAGCACGCTAGCATCTAAACGAAATGAGCTAGGACATAAATGTGTGTTATAGTTGTAGGTCGCTTCAGATTGAAAGTGGGTTAAAACAGTCCACAGGGAAAATGCTTTCCCTAACAAGGACTGAAAATACACAATAACCCTTAATATTTAGAGTATTTAAGCATGTTTTTATGAATTTGTTTGTTAATATGTACTTGATTTTTAGAATAAGTATTCCGCTGCACAGTGGTCGATTTGAAATATTTAGGCGGCCAAAAATATTTTTGGACGTTAATGGCTTCGAAAGACTGTATTTAAAAAAACTATCTATTTATTTTAAAAAATAAATAAGAAAAACATATATTTGATAATAAAAACACATTTTATTCTCATAAATCATAAATTAATAAAAATTCACTAATTTTCTTATTAAAAGATGTTTCTATCTCGACTTCTTCGTGCTCAATACTTGATTGTGTGTGGGGCTCAGCAGGTTCTAATAGTTCTATAACTTCACTGGAAAAAATCTTGTGTGAAGTTTTCTTTAACGATCTTTCACTACTTACGAGTGGATCTGAAGTAAGAAGCAATCTTTGATAAATATCACGTTGCATTCTTCCTTGGAAAATTTTCTTGAAAAATTCTGTCTGTATGACCGAAAATGTTTATTTCGTGCTTCTGCAGCCTCCTCCGACAATTGGCCGATTGGCAACAGTGCATTATCTATGATGGTAGCCCCATGTAATAGTAATTTATGCATTGTTGGAGTCATGGGATGCCAGTCGTATAATTCCACATACATTTGCGCGGTGTTGAAGGCATATTCTTTGAATTTTGTTGTATTTATTTTGTGTCCACTTGAAATCGCCTCTAATAAGATTTTAAATCTATGTATTAATTCGTGGTTAATGCCTGTTATGTCCGCCGCTAATTCTGTGTTTTCAAAAAATCTCCTACTCGTATTGCCATCATTGGTATTACCAAAATTGGCTTTAGGCATGTCCACCAACAGCCCAGTTTCTAAGCGGAATCTTTCTAGGATTTCTTTTTACCTTTCTTCTTCTAATGCTTTCTCTTCCTGGGTCCTTTTCTTTCCATATTTATTCACGGGCAATTTATATGCCAAATGCAGAATGCTTTCAAAAATACGTACTTTTGCGTGCAATACCGAAATTCCAAACTCAAGAGCATCGGGACTTATCTCATTCTTTTTGCTTAAATTATTGAAATCTTTGGAAGTGGCGCCACATATATAACATCGGCTAGTTGAGGTCGTGTTGGTTACAGCATTGCAAACCATGGTCATTTTTAAAATGTGATTATAAGCAAATTCTTTTCCATCAATATTTACTTTTGTAGTAGTGAGGTTCTTAATTTCATTTTGCACATAACTTATTTCATCTTTTGTTACATCTGTAGTTTCTTTCACATACCGAAATCTGATGGGACGTGGAGATGATGGTGTTGGGTTTTGCCACAACACTTTATCGTTTTCTTTACCACAAATAATTTAAAGTGGGACAAAAGAACTCAAAAATATACTAGCATCGGATTCGGCGTCTTCCGAGAATTTTTGTTTTTTTTTTTTTAATTTTTTTAACAAAATACTTTGAACTGCTGTCTTTAAGGAATAAGCGGGATTCTGCGGCTCTTGTTTTTTTATAGAAAAACTGAATGTGTAACGTATTCAATAATCAAAAAAATATGTTCCGGACGTATCCTGATCCATAACAAAATTGCTTTTTGAAATTAAAAAAAAAAAAATTATGTGAAAAAGAGGGTATGTTCAACTACCGAAGAATATAACGAAAGTTAAAAATAAAAGTTAAAACTATTATTTATTTAATAGAAGCTTACTTGAGCTATGGGAATCACTTTCACTTCACTACACAACTTAAAATAAACATACATGCGTATTGCGAAATTTGATATAATTTGGGCACCCAGATAGAAATACGTATCAAGTCAACGATCAAATTGCGTGTAACTGCACGGAAGCGGTGACGTATGGTTGTTGGAAAAAAGGGTGGGGGTAATTCGCGGAAGTGTTTACTATACGTAGACGTCAATATTTTGTGCCTACTACGTATTTAAGATTTTGACTTTTGGCCGCCTAATTACTCAATATCTACCTATACGTTGATAGCATAAACGTTCACCATATAGTGATTCTTATTTGTAGGGAGTGAATAGGACGAAAAGGGATGAAATAGTACATATCAAACGATCACAGCTAGAGACACGGAATACATTCCTCTAATTGAGTAGATACATAATATAAAAGAAATTCGTACTTCTAAGGGATAAAATGGACATAGAGGCATAATAATGGAACCAACCAAACGGTTGGTTAACTAGAAACAATTATGGTGAAAATGGGTCAGATCGGTTCAGATTTATATTTCGTTCCCAATTTGATTTTTCCGCTCTATTCCACATATTATCAGATTGCCTTCAAATTTGGCAAAACATCTTATATTTAAACTAGGAACTGGTGAGAACAGGTCAGATAGGTTTAAATTTATATATAGCTGTCATTAAAATTTCGCTCCCGATTCGACTTTTTCTGTTCTAGATACCACGTATTTTCACCGAATTTCTTCAAATTGAGCATAACACGTTATACTTGAACTGGAAGAACTTATTGTGAAAGTTAGTCACTTCGTTCCATGTTTGGATATAGCCCCGATAGAAATATTCTTCTCGATTTGACAATATTAGCCTATGATTAGGAAACATACGAAAATCCTTCCCTTTTTCACTTTTCAACGTAATTTAAATGTATTCGGAGAGAAAGTGGAGTGTATCATACAGTCGGGCCCGTCCGACTTTAGTCTTTCCTTACTTGTTTTTTTTTTTTGTCTGAAATAATAAACACTTGAAAGCACTTTAAATATAAATTTTGATTCTTGTCTTAGTTTGTCGAATTTTTGGACCTTTATAGTATTTTTTTTGTTTTTATACCCTACACCACTTCGTGGTCTAGGGTATTATAAGTTAGTTTCGCGCCAAATGTTTGTAACACCAAGAAATAATCGAGCTAGACCCACCTTTAAGTATACCGATCGGCTTAGAATCACCAGCTGAGTCGATTTAACGATGTCTGTCTGTCCGTCCGTCCGTCCGTCTGCTGTCCTTCTAAGCTTGTTCGCACTCTACAGGTCGCAATTGTTGTCCGATTGTCATGAAACTTGGCAGAAGTTATTTTTTCTGCCCAAGGACCATCGGTATTGAATTTGGAGGAAATCGGTTCAGATTTAGATATAGCCCCCATACAAATGTCGCTCCCGATTTGACATTTTCCGCTCTAGAAACCACATATTATACCCGATTTTCTTTAAATTTTGCAGAACATCTTATAATCCAACTAGAAACACCTATGCAAAAATTGGGTAAGATCGGTTCAGATTTAGATATAGCCCCCATTCAAATGTCGCTCCCGATTTCACTTTTTCCGCTTTAGAAACCACATATTGTACCCAATTTTCTTTAAAATTGTCACAACATTTTATAATCGAACTAGAAACACATATGCTGAAAGTGGGTATGATCGGTTCAGATTTAGATATAGCCCCCATACAAATGTCGCTCCCGATTTGACTTTTTCCGTTCTAAAATCCACATATTGTACCCGTTTTTCTTTAAAATTGGCACAACATCTTATAATCCAACTAAAAAACCTATGGTGAAAGTGGGTAAGATCGGTTCAGATTTAGATATAGCCCTCATACAAATGTTGCTCCCGAATGTTTAACCGATTTTGGCCAAACTTTAGATATTATATTTCAGCAATAAACAGACATGGTGAAAGCGGGTCACATCGTTCCAGGTTTCAATATACCCCCATACAAATGTCCTTTCCGATTTTACATTTTTTGTCAAACACATACATTTACAGGATGCAAAAATCCTTCCCGATTTCACTTTTTTAACGAATTGAATTGCAATGAGAATTGTTTGGGTGATGCCCATATGTCCATACTTTGGTATGACTTTGGTTAACTACTGTATAATTTGTAATTTTCTGTCGGACAATTGGATCAATTACCATATTATTTACCATATTCGTTAAATTTGAATAAAGATGAATTTATAGCATATAAATTATATGAATATAATTTATGTAATTTGTATGAACTACATAAAATGCTCCCATGAAATACCTGGGTTTAGTAATCAAAGCGAGGTGCATACGCAGGGAGTGGTGTAGGGTATTATATAGTCGGCCCCGCCCGACTTTAGCCTTTCCTTACTTGTTTCATAGTGGCAACTGAAAATGTTTTCGTATTTGTTGTTAGTATTTTATAAAAAATAAATGGCGGCAGTTAATATCTTTCCAATGATGCCTAAATGATGAACATCGGAAGGAAATTGACGCCGCAGAGCTCCAAGAAATATGGGTTTTTAGCTGTCAAAAAATCAATCAAACGTCCTGTAATACGACAAATTAGTTATTTTAAAAAATTTATTTATTTTCAAAAATATAAATTTTTATTTGAAGTGCTTTCAAGGGTCTATTAATTCAGGACAAAAATCCAACATCAAAAATATACAGGAAAACATGATTTGTATAGGTGTTTTCAGGAGCGTTTAGCTCACAGATGGCTTGAACCAGTGACGAAAAAATGTTCAGATCTCCATTAAACAATTCAATCTTCATTTCTGGAGGGTGACTGCTGCAATTTATTTTCCTGACGCATCCTAATGTACATATGTTGGCATTGACTGCTGCAATTTATTTTCCTGACGCATCCTAATGTACATATGTTGGCATTCATGTATGTTGATGATTTTTAGAGCTCTTACTTTTTGTCAGTTTGAATGAACCCAGTTGACGTAGAATTATTGTACCATGTTTAAAATAGTAGAATATAACTATCAACTTTACAGCTCAAGATCGCCCGACTCTATTAAAAATTGAAACATTAAAAGAAACGAAAAATAAATAAAACAAGAGGACAATAAATAAAAATGCATGGTGCTGACAAAAGAAAACAAAATTAGAATATAATTATTGTTATTGGCTATACCACGCTGTTGAATTTGTTGTTGTTTATTACCCCAAACATTGTTATATATTGTGAAGCAAAAGACCGCGAATGCAATACGAAAAAATCAAATGTTTCCTTTTATTGCAGACTGCCAGCTGTGAGGCAATAAATTTTTAGCAATATTCAAGTATTATAGTGGAGAGTAAAAATGAGCAATGAACGAATCTGAAAAAACTTTGTAATTGGTATTTAATTCGAAAAATCATAACTTCTTATAAGGGCTTTTAACAATAAACTGAAGTTAGTTCTATCCGACGCGCAGTGGTTCAGAATCAAAATCCATCGGCTAAAATTCAATAACTTTTGTTCTAGTGGACATTTTTGAGTTCTGTAAAAAAACAAAATTAGACAAAGACCCAAAGATTATTTTGCGATATCAACATTAAAAATCTCTTAGAATGTGTGAGAAACATTTCGACATAGTCAAAAAAAAGAAATTACGTTTTTTCAATTTTCCAAATCTGAAAAAGGTGAAAATCTGTAATACAAAGAAAATACAATTTTTTCTTCGCATTATGAACATTTACTGAAAAATATGTTAAAAAAAAACATAAAAACAAAAAATAAAAATTATAATTTTCTTTAAAATCGAAAAATACGAACAGTAGTCAACTTTGGGCCGAATTCTGAAATATATCCGATTGCCCGATTTTTAATGTTGGTATCTCAAAATAATCACTAGTCTAATTTTAGTTTTTTTCAAAGAACTCAAAGATGTCTACTTGAACAAAAGTTATTGAATTTTGGCCGATGGATTTTGATTCTGAACCACTATTCGACGGTTAGTTAAATGTGATTTGATTTGCTATCGCTTAGCACTGAATTGGCGTTATTTTTTACATTTGACGGAGTAGTATGTCAAATAATTATAATTTATACTAATAAAAACTAAAAGGAAAGAAAATTGGGATATTTGTTAAAAATTGTGCAATAGTCGGCGTAATTCGCCAAAAAGTTGGTTGTAGTAACGACATATTTCTTGCTGTTTTATTAAACAAGCTGCATATATTAAATAGCACATATAATTAGCAAAAATGCTGCTGGAACAGCTGATATTTCTGCTGTAACAGCAGGAAATCTGCTAATACAGCAAACATCCTTCTGATATTTCAGCAGTAAGTCTTCATATGCGTATCTGCAAAACTCTGTTTGAACTCATACTAAAGTGCGTGAAGTGATCAATGACTTTACATTAGAGTATATGACTCATATTCGTGAAGTGAAGACTGAATTATCTGTCTGCCAAAGGGCTTTTTCAGAGGTTAGACGGATGATGTTAATAGTTGCCAGAAGTCCATATGTGCTGGCAACAAAACTTTGGAAAGACGCAATAATGTCTACAATGTATTGCCTCCAGCAATAACTGATTTGCAAGGTTGTGGCGAACACAAGAGATATTGTTGTTATTATCTCTGGTGGTAAATCCTTTCTGGTAAAAGTCTATTCTGTTTCTACCAGCGAATTATCACCTTGGTCCAGCCACCCAGATTAATACTGCCGTTGGAGGCATTATTCAGACCAAAGTCTTAACAAAAACAATAAAATTTTGCAATTTTTTGCTTATTAATTAATGATATCCGTCCAAAACAGCCTCGGAGTCGTCACCAGAGGGTGACAATATTATGGGGGTCGGTCTTACACTTCTCCCCTCTAGGGTCTACTGCGGGGCTGTTTCGAGCCTTTCTTCCATTGAAAATAGGCACCTTAAGAGTTGCATATGGGGGGTAGGTTGGTTCAGAGAAAATATTGGGGGTTAGTCATACATTTGACTCCACTAGGGGTCTTTTAGGGGGCAGCTAGTGGTGGGAACAATTTTTATAAAATATTTAGTTTTTGTATGGGTGCCCATTATGGAGTGGAGATAGGGAACATGTATGTTTGGGGAACATTTTGGGGAGAGAAAATTAATGTGGGCCAGTCTTGCATGTCTTCGCTCTAGGGGGTGACTAGGGGTAGTATTACGCCGGGTCATACATTTGACTCAACTAGGGGCCTCATTGGGGCAGTTACAGTGATTAGAACAATTTTTATAAAACATTTAGTTTTTGTATGTAAGCCATTAAGGACTGGAGATAGGTGTAAGTTTGTTCGGAAAAAATGTTGTGGAGTGAAAATTAGTGGAGGTCGGTTTTACATTTAACACAGCTAGGAGCGACTCCAGGGCAGTTTTGGGCCTTAGTGTTATAACAAAAATTAAAAAAAAAAAATAAAAAAAATCGTTCGGGGACCACCCTAAGGAGTGAAAATTAGTGGAGGTCGGTTTTACATTTAACACAGCTAGGGGCGGCTCCAGGGCAGTTTTGGCCCTTAGTGTCGTAACAAAAATTATAAAAAATATAAAAATCGTACGGGGACCACCCTAAGGATTGACGATAGGAGGTAAGTATGTTCAGAGAAAATGTGGGGGTTAAAAAATATTGGGGGGTCGGTCATACTTTTAACTCCACGGCCTCCTTGGACCGTAAGAGCGGTGGGAACAAATTTTATAAAAAAAATAATTTTTGTATGGTAGTGTGTGTTCGAATGAAATGTTTGGCTTTCTTGGGGCAGTTAGAATGGTGGGAGAAGATTTTATAAAAAATAGTTTTTGTATGAGAGCCTCATTAAGAAGTGGGGATAAATTTGTTCGGAAAAAATGTTGGAGAGGGAAAAATAATGGTTGTCGGCCACAATTGCGGCCTGTATCGTGATTACAAAAATAGATGGACATACAGACAGACTGGTGGACAGACACATGGGCATTGATAAATCGATTCAAAAAGTGATTCTAAGTCGATCGGTATAATTAACAAAGAGTCTATCTCCCTTCCTTTTGGGTGTTACAAACAAATGCACAAAGACATAATACTCTCGTGGAGTGTTACATTAGTTTTAATTTGACATAGGATATGGGATATTTGTGTGGGAGGTACCAGTAGGGGCGTGGCTTCGAACTTAAACTAAGTTTGGGAAAAATATTACCATGTGCAAAGTTTGAATTGATTCCTTAACTCCTTTCGAGAGTTATCGTGTACACCAGCCAGACGGACTAACGGGCATGGCTCAAAAGACATAAAATGTTGTGAAACGGATTTGGTCCAAACATACTACTAGGGTCTTAAGTCACTCCTTCAATGCGTTACACTTTTTTCAGTCCCAAATGATATATATCCTCCTACTCTGTAGAGTGAGGGTATAATGAGAATAGAGGTAGAATGAGAAAGTATATAATGAGAATTATATCTTACTTCCTTAATTATAACACCTTAATGATTCGTGTTAAGAAACAGTTTAATTTGTTGGTTTGTGACGGAAAAAGTAAACAAAACTTAATATAATCGGCTAAACAAGTATTGTAATAGTAAATTTAATCCTCCTCATTATAATCTAGCCAAAGATTCTCATATTTTCCATATTTGCCTCGATTTATACAAAAAAATAGATTTCATTGCATCAATGAAAAACATATGAAACATTTCTTTACATCAATGTAAACACATTAATGAAACTGTTTCATTAATGTAATGAAGCGTTTTTATTTCAGTGTACATGTGAAACTAAAGACAGAAACACTTTTTACAGGACTTTTAGTTTCCTATAGTAAAATAATAATTTATTATTTTTTGCGAGTCATACCATGAATATTTCAAGGTATTGTAAATGGAATAACAAAATGATTATCAATCCAGAGCTAACGCCCCCATAATCCACTGTCCCCGCATGTTTTTACTATGAGAACTTTGCTTCCTGTTTCTTTGGAAGTCATCAAAAATTAAGAGCCATAAAAGGACAAACCACGTTCGTTGTTTTTATAATGTTTTACCGAGATTTGCTATTAATTTTTCAAAGTGACTTTTTATACTCGGCCCGAATGAGAGATGGTGAAATGGAGTTTTTCGGAATGCATGCCATTAAATAATAAATAAAATAAAAACAAAAGAACACATCGTTTACACGTAACATTCATAAACATTCACTCGTGGTTGTTGTCGCCGCCGCCGAAGCCACCCCTAACGACGAACAACTTTAAATATTCCGTTTTATTTGTTCCTAAACGTCTCTTGCATGTGGTCAACTTTCAGAGTTGCCACCAATAAAACACACGCAAGTATAGCTAGCAATCACCCAGCATCGCCTGACTGGTAAGAAATATACAAAATATATATATATATATATATATATATTACTATACAGAACTATAGTTTGAAGACGAAATCCAATGCAAGAAATCATTTATGTGAACGCTTGGAAGTTCGATGAACGCAACTAATGTACAATCACAATAGATGCGGTAACGAAACTGGAATGTGAACATGGTCTAGAATATATTCAGTAGACCTCTAGAATTCCAAAAAGTGAAAATGATGCTAAACTTATGATTCTGATGTTGTGAAAATTAGACTATCCACCAATGAATTTTACATGGGATGTCATAGAAGGGATACCCTTTATATTTAAAGATTTAAATTGTGGCAAAAAATCTACTTTGTGACAACTTTTCATTTGTATTCATTCTGATAGCTACTACGCTACACAGTGGAACATTTTCATACAAGCTGCGGCAAAAATTAGAAGAAATAGACCTTAAAATTTTGCACACATCCCTTATATTAGATCAAAAACAATTTTTAGTTTAAATTCGCCCACAACCACGCCTACCTCCCATGTAAGTAAAAATTTAAAAAAACGTCATAGATTTCTTTTTTAATATATATGTGAATACAAATCATTACCAGTGATTTTATTTGAGTCCACAATTAAATGAAAATTTTAGTTTTTTACGATTTTTGATGAAAATTATTTTATTTTTTAATCGATGACAAACGGCTATTATAACTTTTTAAATAAGATTAATATAGGCCCAGTATTTACATGCGCAGGCATGCCATAAAACTTTACACCCCTAAAGTATGCTTTAAATAAAATTTCCAAAATACATTAACAGAGAACAACGAAGAATGTATTGCTTCATTTTTGAAGGGATACAATGAGAACAGAGGGATAAAAATGGTACCAACTTAACGGCTACAGCTAGAATAGAGAATGAAAAAATCCTTCATATTGAACGTCTACGCAGTCAGGGGAATGTACACACCAAATTCTATTATTCTAGCTGCAATCACGTTGGACGTTAGCAATTTTATCCCATTTTGGCCCTAAAAGTACGAATATCGAAAAATTGCTTTATTTTTCTAATCCACTCAGCCATAGCGAAGTGTATACAGATTTTCATTGTTCTAGCTGCAGCCGTTTCATTGTTACCAGTTTTATCCCCTTTCCCCCTTTAGGGGAAGTTTTTTTAGGTTTTCTTTATTTTGCACGTCTACACAGTCAGGGGAATGTATTCACCAAATTTTATGATTTTAACTGCAGCCAGTTGCTCGGTACCAATTTTATCCCTTTTCGCCCATTCGCCAAAGTACAACAGACGGACTTGGATCTTAACATTTTATGGCGATCAGAAATATATACATACTAGCTGAACCACGCCCGCTTCGCCAGGCAAAAAATAAAACAACTTTCAGCCTCCTAACTCACTTTTGCCACGCCCACTCCGCCCACAAATCCAAATTTCGGCATTAAATTGATCTTTCTCGTGGTCAGTAATATAAAGGGTGATTTTTTAAGAGCTTGATAACTTTTTTTAAAAAAAAAACGCATAAAATTTGCAAAATCTCATCGGTTCTTTATTTGAAACGTTAGATTGGTCCATGACATTTACTTTTTGAAGATAATTTCATTTAAATGTTGACCGCGGCTGCGTCTTAGGTGGTCCATCCGCTTAGTCCAATTTTGGCATTTCCACGTTTTTGAGTAACAGAGACCCAATTGGTGCGAACGGCGACGAATCGAAAATTGGTGGTCATCATTAACACTGGCCGATACAGCTGCGATATTTTCTTCAGTTCGCACTCTACGTAAGCGTGTTGGTGGTTTAATGTCCAACAATGTAAATTTGGTGCGAAATTTAGTCACAATAGCCCGAATAGCCGCTTCAGTGGGTCGATTAAACTGACCATAAAATGGAAGCGCGCAATGAACTTTCTTAACAGAGCACGCATTTTGATAATAAAATTCAATAATTTGCAAGCGTTGTTCGTTTGTAAGACGATTCATGATGAAATGTCAAAGCATACTGAGCATCTTTCTCTTTGACACCATGTCTGAAATCCCACGTGATCTGTCAAATCCTAATGCATGAAAATCCTAACCTCAAAAAAATCACTCTTTATATGTACCAATTTCCAGCCTTCTTTTAAAAAAACTTTTTAAAAATTTCAACAACATCGGTTCAGCCGTTTACGCGTGATTGCGGAACAAACAAACAGACTTACACTAAGGTTTCATAATATTAAATAGGGATAGGAATACTTGATAGGGTCTCAGGTCAAGGTGTTACCCCATGCTATGGTAAAAAGAGTAGGTAAGTTGAAAGCACGCTAGTATCTAAACGAAAGGAGATAGGACGTCCAAATTTTCCCTAAATACGTCCTATAGTCGTAGATCGGTTGGGATTGAAACTGGGCGAAATCGACCCAAAGGGAAAAAATTTTCCCTCACAAGGACTAAAAATACCCATAATAACCCCCAATATTTTAGAATATTTAAGCATATTTGCTCAATATCTCCGCTTGTACTTAATTGATATTGGGTATGTGCATTACAACCCCCCCCCCTTTAAAAAAACGTGCACCATAAAGTGATTTTTCTTGGAGGGTGAAATAGGGCAAAAAGGAAAAAAAATTGGTACATATCAAACGACAACAGCATGAAATTCGGAGTGTACATTCCCCTAACTGCGTAGACACGAAAAAAAAGATTTCTTTCCAAATTAGTAATATCAAGGGATACAATGGGAACAGAGGTATAAAAATGGTACCAATTAAACGGTTGCAGCTAGAATGATGAAATTCGGTGTGTACATCCCTCTAAATGCGTAGACACGTGAAATAAAGAGATTTTAGAAAGACTTACTCTTAAGGGGTTAAAATAGGAAAAAAAAGGGATAAAAATAGTACCAACCAAATGGCCGCATCAGAAATCATGGAATTCGGTGTATACATTCCTTTGGCAGCATATACAAGCAAAATAAAACGATTTTTCGTACTTTTTACTTTTACGGCAAAAATTGATCGAATCATGAAGTTAAGTTATTTTGCACTATGTACGTGAGATAATGGATTTTCAAAATTTGTACTTTAGGATTAAAAATGGAATGGAAATAGAACCAACTGTAGCACCCACTATCTACCAATATTTATGGTAATTACGCTTTTTTGAAAATATAAATATAAGAATATTTATTTTTTGAATTGACTTGAATTATTATTTCGATATATATAGTGTAGCCTTGCCTTATATGCGTCGTTTGAAAAAATCAAAATATAAATTTATTTATTTATAATGTTTTTTTTTTCAATATTTGTATTTGCTTTGGTTCGGCTATATTAAAAGAAATATATTTTCCTGTAATATTACTGCATTTCTACGAAAATCGACAGCCTGTATAAAGTTCGGCCCGACCGTTTTTACTTGTTTTTTATAAAATTCGGAGAATCGATGTATGGGTGTTAACCAAGATTCTTACGCAAAATTCGCCATAAAGTGGTGTTGGCGATGCCCAGTTCTTGAGAACGCCCCGTAGTCGAATGATTTGGATCGTTTGCACCGGACGCCTGAACGGCAGGGATATTTTCGTCACTTCGACAAACCCGTTGCCTCACTGGCACGGCACACAGTGTATTATCAGCGGAAAAAACACCCAAATTGCATGCGTCCAAATCTCGACTTTACTGATTGAATTTTGCAATGAACATTCCTATAAAGCATATTCTAAAAGAATTTGCCAATATGGCGGCTAAATTTAGCTGAGGATGCATTTAAAGTTCATAAATGCTAAAATAGTTACCATTTTCGTTATAATAGAGGTTATATTATTGGGATGTATCTCGGAAACCATGTATCATATTGAAATTTCTTTTAGTTTGTAGTTAATAGGAGCTATTGTCTTTTTTTTGCGTTTTAAAAACAGTAATTACCTTTTTGCTTTCCTTTTCAGACGGTGGTTTACCTGAAGGTTGTATTTATTTAGTATTTTTAAGTTTCTACAGTATAGAAATATATTCGCGATGCCTCGGCATTTACAAATATGGTTAAACTATTGTCTTATTTATTCATTTTAAAAAGAACAATCTGCTTATAGCTGCCAATATCGATTTAATTACTGAAATGGTAAAACCTTCTAAGTCAAAATGAAGCAATACTTTCTCCGTTGTTCTCTGTTAATGTATTTTGGAAAATGTATTTAAAGCATACTTTCGGGATGTACGGTTTTAAGCAATGTGAGCGCATTTAAATATTGGATCGATATTAATCTTAAGTTAAGTATAAAGCTAAAATAGCCGTGTGCCATCGATAAAAAATATTTTTTTATAAAAAATTTCGAAAATCGTAAAAACCAAAAATTTTATTTGGGTGTTGGGCGTGGAAAATGTTCATTTAATTGTGGACTCAAATAAAATCACTGGTAATGATTTGTATTAACATATATAATAAAATAAGAAATTTATGACGTTTTTTTTTTCATTTTATATTACATTGGAGGAAGGTTATGGGCGGATTTAAACAAGAACTTGTTTTTGATCTAATTTGACGATATAAGGGATGGTGCGAAATTTCAAGGTCCTATCTCTATTGCTTCTAATTTTTGCCGCAGCTTGTATGAAAACATTCCACTGTGCGGCACCATCACACAATGAATATGTAGACTCAAATGGACTAAACTTGTTATTGTTAGTCTACTTGAGCGAGAATAACGAACGAAAATTGGAGTTAAAGTTGCGGCCACCAACTCCGATTTTTATATTTATATAATTTGCATACGTTGTTCGTTCGTGTACTTTACCACGATGAAGATGATCAGTGAAATAGTGCGTTCACAAATTAAATTCAAAGTTGTCAAGTACCTATTAGAAAACCCATGACGTTCAATTCGGATCACAAATCGCGATAATAATATTGAATAATAAAATTGATTTCAATCTGCAGAATATTTGAGCTGTAATTATAGTTCAGACTTTTAAAAATTCGGAAAACCGTCGTTTTGTAGTTTTAGAATAATCGATTTAGACCTTAATTTGGTAGATGAATTATCTATTATCACGGTATTGCCAGTCATTTCGTAGCAATCCTTTGGGATCACTACACACAGAAAACGGATTCATTACTACAACCGAATTTTTTTGCCAACCGAATTTTTGTAGTTCTACGTACTATCACAATATTGCATGGGTGATTCCATCTGTATAACCGACTTTTTGTGGCAACAATAGGATTTTCATTACTGTGAACTGAAATTATTTGTTGCAGAGACAATAAATCTAGAATGTTTTGGTACATCGAACTATCAAAACGGTATCTGCAACTAAATTGTTATATACGTATGTTGTTATTATCATTTGTTGGTTATGTGTTGTTTTTAAATTCGGTAGTCCGGATTACGATCTTTGGTTGTTGCGACCATTTGTTGATTGAATACATTTTTTTGTATTCGACTATCCTGACCGAAATTCATTACAAAGACATATTTTTACTTTGAATTTTTTATTTATTACATTTTAAAATACAGTTTAATATAATAACTAATATTTCCATATAACAAATTCCAAATATTTTACAATTAGGATTTTTAGTTCAACAATGTCTCCTTAGAGCTAAATCTGTAGGGGGAAAATGTCTATGGAAGTACCATGTTTGTATAATTTAGCACAGAAATTTCATATTTGAGAATAATATACTCAATTAATCCAAAAACAGATGCACTATTTTCTGGTACATCCAAACAAAACACTACATTTATTTTCAAAAGTAAATTACCAAACACGACGCAAATTTCTTTAGCTAAAGGACAGATTTTGTAATTGCAGTTTTTCATTTTAATGTATGAAACAGTTTTGTAGGTAAAGTCATTGTCCAAAAGTATTGTTGCAGTTTTCAATTGATGTTTGATATTTAAAGATTTTAAAATGTTTATTCTCTTGTTCGAATTATAAGCAGTTTTTCATCTTAATGTTTATTATCATTTTTTTTTTCTATTTAGCTTTTCTAATATTTTACCTTGTAATGCTTGCGTTGTTTGGTGCTATATATAAATATACTTTTGTAAAAAAGTCCAATATTCGCTTCGGGTTGATATGTAATTTTGAGGGTCATATATATGCAGAAACAAATTTCGATTGTTTTTAATGGGCCATCACATCAACTTTCTTGAATTTTGATTTTCGAAACTTTCGCCTATTTTCTTTGTGGGTTTCGTACGATCGTCGAAGGAAACATATATGACAGTAATAAATTCTAGAATATAAAGTAGATATATATTCGAGCAAAATTACACTAGCAATGGAATCTTTCAGAACTTCTTAAAATTTTTTTGAGCAGTACCGTCTTTGGTTTTGGAAAACTGTTTGATATAAACGTCCTCAGCAACTGAATCCACAGTAAATTGGGTAAAGAGCATTTATATGTATATGATTTGAGGAGTCCGAAGATTGAAACGTCTTTAGAATTAATTTAAACTGCTTTAAATAATCTTTCTGGAAAGCATTTTTCCCATTCCATATTCTTCATTTATGTAGGCGTTGCTTTTTATATAAATAAAGTCATTCAGATTCATCTGAAAATTATGAATTTATATATTAGTATTTTTCTTTTTAATTTGTTGTAAAGCGTCTCACCTCGTATTTCAGTCCCACAATATTTTAGCTGACACGTAGTCTTTTGGTTTTTGGGATAAACTTACTACAACTTACTTCTTTTGTTTAGTTACTAAATTTACACGTTTATTTTGTTTGTAGCCTTCTGTTTTTTCATTACATTTTATTGTTTACTAGCAAATACCCGCTACTTCGTACGCGGAATGGTATTGACAGTATTTTGTATCGGTATTCAAACTGTTTTTTTTATATTTTGAAATTGCCTTAGTGTAAGGATATCACTTTCAGCGTAAATCGTTTGTAAACGCTCACAACTTTTGAAGAATCGCTACTTATTCAGAGGTATATTTACACTAACTTTTCGCTACGACTTAAACACCTTGTACAAATTAAAAAAAATCAATTTATACGTCAATAGTTTAATTTATAGGCACAAAATGGAAACAATTTTTCTACAAAAAACCATATAAAGTAGAAAATTATTTGCACGTTTCTTTCTTAAGCTGTGAATATTATACCCTCACTACAGAGTAGGAGCATATGTATCATTAGGGGTAGAAAAAAAGTGTAACGCATTGAAGGAGAGATTTAAAACCATAAGTATGTCCCAACTCCCTTTCACGTCCGCTGGTATACACGATGACTCTGGAAGGGACTTAAAGAATTTATTCAATCTCTGCACATAGTACTATTTTCCCAAACTTAGTTTAAATTCGAAAATGGGTTGATATACATCTTATGGTACCCATACACGTATAGTCCATATTCCAAAACAAACGACCCGTACGTAAAATTAAACCTAATATAACTTCTATACTTTCCACGCAAATTGACATAAGCTTTGGTCAAAATAAAAAAAGATAATGACTATAATGTTCACACATAACTCTTTTTGTGCCGTTTGGGCCCTTAAAAATACAAATTTCGAAACATTAATTTATGTACTCGGAGAAATGTACACACAGAATTTCTTTTCATATTCATTTGCACCACTATTTGATCCGCTTCCCCCTTTAAAGTACATATACTAAAGTATAAATATTGATAATCAGTAAATGTTTCGCGTCTACACTGTCAGAGGAATATACACACCGAATTTCACGATTCTAGTTTCAGCCGTGTTGTTGGTACCATAGGGATATAAAAAGGTACGAATTTCGAAAAATATATTTATTTTGTGTTTCTATGCATGTAAAGAGTGATTTTTTTGAGGTTAGGATTTTCATGCATTAGTATTTGACAGATCACGTGGGATTTCAGACATGGTGTCAAAGAGAAAGATGCTCAGTATGCTTTGACATTTCATCATGAATCGTCTTACAAACGAACAACGCTTGCAAATTATTGAATTTTATTATCAAAATGCGTGCTCTGTTAAGAAAGTTCATTGCGCGCTTCCATTTTATGGTCAGTTTAATCGACCCACTGAAGCGGCTATTCGGGCTATTGTGACTAAATTTCGCACCAAATTTACATTGTTGGACATTAAACCACCAACACGCTTACGTAGAGTGCGAACTGAAGAAAATATCGCAGCTGTATCGGCCAGTGTTAATGATGACCACCAATTTTCGATTCGTCGCCGTTCGCACCAATTGGGTCTCTGTTACTCAAAAACGTGGAAATGCCAAAATTGGACTAAGCGGATGGACCACCTAAGACGCAGCCGCGGTCAACATTTAAATGAAATTATCTTCAAAAAGTAAATGTCATGGACCAATCTAACGTTTCAAATAAAGAACCGATGAGATTTTGCAAATTTTATGCGTTTTTTTTTTTTAAAAAAAAGTTATCAAGCTCTTAAAAAATCACCCTTTACAAACCGAATTTCATGATTGGTACCGCTGTTATCCGTTTTTACCCAATTTCACACCTAAAAGTTTAAATTAATGAAGAATATTTTCGTGGTCGTATTCGCGTTATAAGAGTAATATGCGTTCCAAATTTCAAGATTCTAGGCACAGTATTTTGGTACAATTTGGCGGTGGTACAATTTTTAACCCATTTAATCCCTTAAAAGTACAAATATCGGAAAATTCCTTGTTATTACTCATCTACACTGTAAGACGAATATTCGCACCGAATTTTATTATTGTAGCGTCATCCATGTTGTTGGCACCTTTTTTATCCCCCTTTTCTCGTTTATTTTTTAAAAGTACGAATTTCGAAAAATTCCTTCAATTTCCATTTTCAGGGATGTACACGCCGAATTTCATGATTCCAGCTCCGTCTGTTTGATTGGCACCATTTTGTATCCCTTTCTACCCAATTTCACTCACAAAAAGTACGAATGTTGAAAAATATTTTCTTTCTCGCATTCCTGCTGTAAAAGTTATGCCCGCTCCGAATTTCATGATTCTAGGCCCAGTTGTTTGGCCTGGGCTGTGGTACAATTTGTATCCAATTTAATCCCTTAAAATTACAAATTTCGAAAAATGTCTTCTTATAAGTGATTTGCGCTGTAAAACGAATATGTTGGTCCCCGTTTACCTATTAAAAGTTCGAATTTCAAAAATTCGGTCATTTTGCGTTTCTAAGGGTTTTGAGGTATGTACACACCGAATTTTATGGTTTTAGCTCCATCCATTTTATTGGTACTATTTTTATCCCTTTTTACCCGATTTCACCCCCAAAAGGTACTAATTTTGAAAAATATTTTCTTGGGCGCGTTGAAGTTATAAGAGAGGAAGTTTTGTACCAAATTTCAAGATTCTAGTCCCAGCCGTTTGGTCATTGCGGTGGTACAATTTTTATCCCTCTTTACCCCATTTTGCCCCTTAAAAGTACGAATTACGAAAAACTCCCCTCAAATCTGATTTCTTCGCTGTAAGGGAAATATACATACCAAATTTCATGATTCTAGCTTCAGCCGTGTTACTTGTACCATTTTTGTCCCTTTTTGTACCATTTAACCCCCCAAAAGTACGAATTTTTAAAATACCACTTTTTGGGATGTCTTCATGCCGCAAGAGGGATATCCATACCAAATTTCAAGTTTCTAGGCCCAGCCATTTGATCATTTCGGTGGTGCCATTTTTATCCCTTTTTACCACGTTTTACCCCTTAAAAGTACGAATTTCGAAAAATCCCGTCTTATCACACCTCTACACTGTGAGAGAAATGTACGCACCAAATTTCATGATTCTAGCTCTAGCCGTTTGGTCTGGGGAGTGATCAGTCAGTCAGTCAGTCAGTCAGTCAGTCAGTCAGTCAGTCAGTCAGTCAGTCAGTCAGTCAGTCAGTCAGTCACTCAGTCACTCAATCATTTATTTTCTTTTTGTGCTTGCGTTTGACACCCGACAGAAAATTGAATATTCGTTTATTGTAACAACTAATTATTGTTTGTGTAATGCAAATTTTTGGTAGGGTTATCCAAATACATTTAATATTTTGTATATTTATGAAAATGACTTCTTTTGGTTATGACCATGTTATTATAGTACATTAAACTAGATAACTGTGAAGAACGAGGTCTTACCGAAATAATACCAAAATGACTTACCCCCCTATTCACCAAACCCGGCTAACCTACAGTTATAGCTGACAAACTGAAAGTGGAGTTTGGTTTGGTTTGTGGACCGGACTGTCCCATTTTTTGTACGGGTTATTACCAACCCTGGCAACCCTGCTTGATATGCGCTTTGTACTTTTATCTGCTCCTTCCACAGTTATCATAGTTAGAGCGTGTGCTCACAAATCTTTGCGAAGAATTCCGTGTGTCTGAGAGTGTGTTTATTATTTTTTTATGTTTATTCCCGCAATTGTTTGTGTGTTTTTATAGTTTATTGTCCCTGAGTTGAACCGCCGCCCTGTCTGAATAGTTTGCTGAGATCTGGTTACTTTTCTCGCCCGGATGGCAGCTGTGAATGTGGCTTTTGGTGTCTTTTCTGTGTGTGTGATGTGTTGTCGTTGCTGTTCACTCACCAACTTTAATCACATGTTTAATAATGCCCCTAAAAGTATGCTAATTCGTTTTTATTACGTTTTATGCGTGTATGTGTGTGTGTTTGTCGTCACAACATACACACACAAAACAATGGTTAGCACATCACACACTCCATATGTTGCACGGGGTCGAATGTTTGTTGTTGGGGGATCAGCAACCCTTCTTTTGTACGGCCTGGCCTCCCTTTATTAGTTCGACAAGAGGAAATATTAAGAAATTTGCCCAAGTTGAACTCTGGAGGGGGCAATGGAAGCTGGCAGCTTGAGGTTGATGGATGAAGTCTTAATTACGGAAAGAGTTGCCGTAAAGTTCTCTACAAGTGAAAGTTCTTTGGGGAAATTTTAGCCCAGAGTTATGCGACCATTAATGAAACCTGACGCTAATCTCTTTACTTTGAAGTTTCTCCGCAGTAAATGTTGGGGAAAATGTCGAAATCGTAATATTATTATAATAATAATTTACACTAAGAAACTTCAAAGTGGTGGACGCTTAGCATGAGATACTGGGATGCCGACAAAAAGGGTTGATTTGAGATGCTTTTCATTGAAGCGCGACAAACAAACATAAGTAAAGGGCGTTCTAAACACAAGAATATTATAAAAATAGAAGAAAAGCCTGCGATAAGAGGCCGTTAGGCTTCTTCTTATGGAGTGGTGTTAAAGGAGGACAATCCACTAAGGACTCAGTCCGTTAAGCAGAATATAGTTGGAGTTACCCGCGAAGTATAACCCGAAACCATCGAAGTGAAATGAAGTGACAAATGGAATTGGCAGGACATGCTACTGACAGGGCGGGCACTTGCTTGATGTTCAACTCCTTCAATAATCGCGACGATGTCTTTTGCTAATAAAGCAATGACATTTGCTTAAATTTTCATTCGTATTTCTGTTGAAATGGATCGTTTGGACTTAATTCTGTAACTTTTGGATGAAAAAATACAATTTGTAATACCACAATAAAAATCCAACAATTCACAAAATGGAGAAAATAAATCCCAAAAATGTACTTCTTTAGAAAAATAACCGCCATTCCTTAATTTCGATCGAGTATCTAAAGAAAATACGTCTATGTCTCTTGAAATGCATTGAAATAAATAAATAAATTTTATAGTATTGAAAAATTGACAATATGTCGGATATATCGGGAAGTGAGTTGGCCAAAATGTCTACGGGATGATATTTAACGCATTTAAATTATGTCTTCTTCACCAAAAATAAATGAAATTGGCGCTTGCAGGAAGAAATAAAAAGAAATTCGTACGGGTATACATTTAACTACAACCCTTCACCATGGATTGCATTTCACAATGTTACCGGTAGATTAGAGGATGTCGACTTCATGTATCATGTTCAGTAAAAGGCAGGAAAATTAGGCTATTTTTGTTAATTTCAATATATGTTACACACAGAGAATGAGATAAATAATGATATAACCATAACTATTTTTATTGAGAACACCATATTTCCATATTCTTCATAGATATCTAGTTTAATGTACTATAATAACATGGTCATAACCAAAAGAAAGTAAACACAGCAATAACATTTGCTATATCAATCGAAGACAATAAAAAGCTTGTTCAATCTTTTTTGTGTAATAGAACTTTCTGTGTTCAAGTTGGAAATGATGTTTCTGACCTTGTAAATGTACCTCAGGGATCCGTTCTTGGGCCACTGCTTTACATAATTTACACCTCTGATTTCCCTCAAATTGAAAATTGCAAGTATGCATTTTTTGCTGACGATTCCGCCATTTTGTGCTCTGGCTTGCTGGCACAATATATCCTTGATTGCATGCAAAAGTCGCTAAACAAAATAGTTGAATACTCTACCAAATGGAGAATAAAAATTAATGCAACGAAGTCTCAATCTATCTTTTTTACAAAAAAAATAAAGCCTTGCTATACTCCACAGTCAAACTTAATTATGTTCCGTAATGAAATACAGTGGTCTAACTCAGTTAGATATCTTGAGGTATTCCTTAATACTCGGTTAACATTCAAGGACCATGTCTCGCATATAATTAGCAAAATGAATATAGCTATTAAAATACTTTATCCTATAATTAATCGCAAATCAGAACTAAACTTTGAAAATAAGATCAGTATTCTTAAATCTATATTTCAGGCAATAGCTTTATATGCATGTCCAGTGTGGGGAGTATGTGCCAAACAACACACTAGTAAAATTCAAATCTGCCAAAATAAAATACTCAAAATGATGTTAAATTTACCTAGGCACTTTACAAAACGACTACATGATTTAATTAATACTGATCTTATTTGCCAGAGAATACTTTTAATATCTGATAAATTTAATAAATCATGTCAATCAAGTGAAAATCTTTTGATTAAAAACATATATTGAAATTAAGCTACATTTATAACATATTTTATTGAAGGTTTTTTGATATTTTCCTTCTCCGAAAATCATTGTTTTGTTATTGAAAATATTTTGTATATTATTAGATAATATTTTAGATGTAAGGTTTTAAACCACCTCTTTAAAGTATAAATCAATGTATGTAAATATATATTTGTAAATAAATAAATAATAATAATAAAGTGGATCCCATCCTCGTCAATTCGCCACAAACGTCTCTATGTCCAGTGATCCATAAATAGTGACTTCAGACAGACAGTACCTCCCCTAAAGACAAAAGGGCAGAGCGGAGCTATACACATAGATTCCTATGCAAATTGTTTGGCCTAAAGAGGAACGTTTACTGCATCTTTCCTTAATTACGAAAACTACCTAAGGCGCTACAGCTGTCAAGAAGTCGAAATGAACATGCTAGGCCAGCTATTTCTGAACAGATACCGCAAACAACTTCAAAAACCTTTTTGAAGTCGCCCGTTATAACTCAGTCTCATATACCCAGTTTTAGAATGAACCGAGTAAAAATCCATCTATGACAGCTGAAAATATCAAAATCCATTATGTATTTTGATCCTTTCTAATGGAGTAGGTACAAAAGATAATTTTGCCACACAATTCCTCTTAGTGTTTAATAGAATAGGGATAGAGAAGTTGTTGTAGAAGATATCCAGTTGAGAACCAGTTCTTAAAAAATATATGCATACGTACAATATGTGTATGTGGGAAAAAATGGAGTAGATGTTTATATTCTCACAAAAAACTCGTGGAGTGAAGTTGCAGTGATAGTATTATCCATGCAGAACGATTTAAACTAACATTGCTGTCCATGTAGAGCTGCAGCATATGCTGCATCCTGCAAACTGGCTGGCTCTAGACTCGGACAGGCTGATAGCCAGACGGACATCGCTACGTTGGCTTGCACACAGTTGTTAAACACATCAGCAACTTATAGTCGTAGTTGTCACACGAACATAAAACATTTGTACTATTTGGAGGAGATGTTGTAAAAGTTACGAAAACAAGGACTAAATGTCAGTTTGGTAACACGCTTTCCGTTTTGTGTGTCCGCCTGTTTTTCTCTCTGTTTTTGGTTATTGGACCAAGTGGTTATTGGTGGTACTGGTCTGGTCTGAGCTGGTCTTGTCTTGTCCAAGGAACATGATTTTTTTGCACTTTGTTGGTGGTCTTGTTTCATATCATTCGTACTTTGCTTTGCTGTCCCCTGGTTATGTTTGTCGGTTGGTTTAGAGGGGATTATTGTCACACTTTGTCATTGGCTTCGTGCCAAGAGATGATCTGAGATGTTTGGTTACTTTATTTCTCCATCCAGCAACAACGACCCCGACAATGATGGTGATAATGATGATGTGAACACTGATGAGGACGATGGATATGATGATACCGTTGATACAACAATTTGAACAAAGTTGCAGCAAATCTCATGGATTTGTGACATGTGGTTATTAAAGTTTTCCTCAAATTCATCACAATTATGGCGAAATCGATTTCGTACATCAGTCAGTGTTAATTAAGGACAGGCTTTAATATTCCGAGAAGAACATGGAAAATCTCTAGGGATAAAAGTTTTTATCCCGAAAAGGGAGTCTTTCTGTGTTGTCCAATCCATAGAGGTCATGCTTTTCTTTTGTAAGAAGAACTAACATACTTGAATGAGTACACACAGAAAAAAAAAACTTGTGTAAAAATACCTAATTCAAATTTGTAAATCTTTTTTATATAGAGTTGATAGAAGTCATACGAGTAAATGCTAAATTTCCCCTGTACAAATTTCAAGATTCTAGGCCCAGCCGTTTGGTCATTGCGGTGGTACCATTTTTATCCCTTTTTACCCCGTTTTACCCCTTAAAAGTACGAATTTTGAAAAATATTTTCTTGGGCGCGTTCAAGCTATGAGAAAATTGTTGTACCAAATATCAACATTCTAGTCCCAGCCGTTTGGCCATTGCGGTGGTACAATTTTTATCCCTCTTTACCTCATTTTACCCCTTAAAAGTACGAATTACAAAAAACGCCCTTCAAATCTGATTTGTTCACTGTAAGGGAAATGTACATACCGAATTTCATGATTCTAGCATCAACCATGTTATAGGTACCATTTTTGTATCATTTAAACCCCCAAAACTACGAATTTTTAAAATGTCACTTTTTGGGTTGTCTTCATGCCGCAAGAGGAATATCCATACCAAATTTCAAGATTCTAGGCGCAGCCGTTTGGTCATTGTGATGGTACCATTTTTATCCCTTTTTACCACTTAAAAGTACGAATTTTGAAAAATATGTTCTTGGGCGCGTTGAAGCTATAAGAGAAATTTTTGTACCAAATTTCAAGAATCTAGTCCCAGCCGTTTGGCCATTGCGGTGGTACAATTTTTTATCCCTCTTTACCTCATTTTACCCCTTAAAAGTACGAATTACAAAAAACTCCCTTCAAATCTGATTTGTTCACTGTAAGGGAGATGTACAATGTACAGTGTACAGTGTACATGTTTAAATTATACATGAGCTTCTTTTGTATAAATAACTAAGTTTGTTTGGTAGGTGTTCAGTGCTTATGTATCTTAAAATATTCCACCATCACCTTTTTCTCAATTTAGAAATTTGTAGCTGTTTATAAATATATTATTTTTAAGCATTTTAAACAAAACAAGTAAAAACGGCGTTAAGTTCGACCGGGCCAAACTTTATATACCCTCCACCATCGATGGCATTCCACAGAGGCCGTCGATTTTCGTAGAATTGCAGTAACGTTACAGGGAAATGTCAATTGTTTTGTTATGCGGGCGGAGGGCGTGGCAAAAGTTTTTTTGAGAGGTAAAAGTCTGAAAATTGGTACATATATATTACTGACCACGTTAAAGTTCAATTTAATGCTGAAATTTGGATTTTCGTTTTGTTGTTAGAGTGGGCGTGGCAATAGTGTTTTTCAGCTACAAGGCTGAGAATTGGATGACGGATTTTGGATTTTCGTTTTGTGGGCGGTGGGGGCGTGGCAAAAGTGTTTTTAGTGCTAGAAGGCTGAAAATTGGTACGTATATATACTGATCACGATAAAAATCAATATGAAACCTGATTCTAACTTAACCATTTATTTTTTTTCTGGCGAAGCGGAGGGGGCGGTGTTTAGCTAGTATTATATATATCTGAACAATACTTCAATTCATTTCAAAAAATAAATATAAGACAGCAATCTTCAAAAAGCTTAAATACCATAAATATTGATAGATGGTGGGTTTTTACAGTTGGTTGTTTCCACCGTATTTTAATTCCAAAAGTAAAAATTTTGAAAATCCATTATCTCCCTAACGTCATGATTTAACCATTTTTTGCCGTAAAAGTAAAAAGTACGAATTTCGAAAAATCTTTTTATTTTGCGTGTCTATGCAGTCTTATTTCCATGTTTCTAGCTGCGGTCATCTGGTTGGTACCATTTTTATACCCTTTTTCCCCATTAAGAGTGCGACTTTCTAAAATCTCTTTATTTTACGTATCTACGCAATAAGAGGGATGTACACACATAATTTAATCATTCTAGCTCATCCCTCTGTACCCATTGTATCCCTTAAAAGTACGAATTTGGAAAAAACCTTTTATTTTTCGTGTCTACGCAGTCATGAATCCTATGAATCCCTAACCTATGTCATTTGGTTGGTACAATTTGTATCCCCTTTTTCAATTTTAACCCCAACAATTACGT